>JAIPMN010005683.1:0-17700 GCA_020650975.1 Apostichopus californicus
ACTGACATAAATGTTTGGTCCCAGTAGGATTATATATAAAAGGGCAGATCTGGTTTTAACTTGAAACAAAGAAACAAGTTTGTTTTTGAAGTAGATTTCATCAATTTGATGTACTTTAACATACTAGCAAAATTAAAGGAGAGGTGACTACTTAAAAGTTTAACTAAAAGATTAAATTTAAGGTTTATATTTAACTTTCAAGAAACGTCTTTTTGTACCATCCTCTATATGTACAGTACTATGTCTAAGCAGCAGCATTATGATACAAAAAATGGCAACGGTGAATCTGAACTAATAATGGCTTAAAATATTTGCATTATTTCTTTCGTCTATTGGTTAACTACTGTGTATAAAAAATATGTTCTTGAAGGAGCCTGGGCCAGATAGGGGTAGGGGTGGGTGTTCAAAGTAACTTGTAATGTGGTTGATTTTTAAACAATTACCACCCGGTAAATTAACTATTGTATCTTCATAATTATATTTAAGCGCTGACGATACTGTAATGCAACATCCTGTCCTAGTATCCTCACATGGTTCCTATTGTTATTAGTACTCTTTCCATCAGAACTAATATGTATGTATCTTATAGTATAAGAAACACTCTGATGTAGTTGAGTCAAATTTTCCTGATTCCGAGCCGAGTCCGAGACTACTTGGTCAAATTAAAGGATCAAAGCAAGGATGGAAATATTTGTTCATGAAATAATTATTTACAAACTTCAAATATCAAATACGCACGTGACATGGCAAATATGGAAGAAATAAACTATTGAAGGGTTAATATAATTCCATGATATTTCATGAAATTTGTCAACAATAACAGATCTACACAGATCTCTAATCTATTTGAACTATCGTTATCTTTCCTTGTTACTGCTCTTCGAGACATTATCTTTTAAATGCATCTCCCAAACTTTCATAAATATTATTAAAGGATTGCCTACGGTATACGATAGCAACAGATCATATAAGATGAACTGGGGGGGGGGGGTTGGTAGGGAAAGTAACCAAAATACTGCTACATTGGATATTCAAGAACATTGTTTGTACATTCCATCGATTCAACCACAAAGATCATATAAATAGTTCTTTCTTTGAATGCTGCCCTCTCTTCCTCTCGCCCATGGTATCCATCTGATCATCTCAGTAAGAAGTTCATCATTATGACGTCACTCAGTATTTAATGGCGTACTCAGTGTTTGATAACGGGTTTAAAACTAATGTTGTCTTCCCTATACAGCTGATGTGTATATTCATGTTATTAAGTCCGTACATCTTACAGTGACGAGTCTGTCTCCTATATTGACTATAGTGTGCTCAATACAGATGTGCGTATACCTGCCAGGAATAGTTCACTGCGATATTTGTGAACATATATCATTCTAGCTTATACATTTTTTGCTTCGCCTTACCATATTTTCCTGAATACAATATCAAAATCTTATGATATTAAACTTTCTCTTCCTTTCAGCCCTGTGACTACAGTGGCAATCTACCAGGAGAAGAGGTAAGTAAGAGAGACATAGATTCATTATCCTGTTAATTAGTAACGGGCAGGAGGTGTCAATTACTGTGCAAAAAGAAATAAGACCAAAGAGTATTATACTTTGATTCTCATCAGGCAGGAAAGATTTATAATTGATGTGTATCGGACAGGGAATTTATATCACGTAATGCTGATAGCACTGTTCTCAATGTCAAGTTTAGATATTGCCTAAATAATCTTCCTTCCGCACACAAATACATGCTAAACAAAGACACGGACAGACTTTTAAATACTACAAGGTTAGGTAGATTGTCTAGAGAAAAAAAGTATAAAACTAGACTATGTTACCTGAAGTTGGATGAAAAATATAAATTAGCCCATCCCTCTGCATCGACATCTTTGGTCCACCAACTTTCTTCGGCGGAGTTTTAGAAGTCACTCATCGTTTAATAGTTGTAATTCATCTTGATATATTGCGTATATAGACATCTTAGACATAACTGTAAGGTGTAACCACGGCGATGCAGGAACAATAATGATTAATATACCTAGATCTGTAGCTATTTTCACGTTTATGGATAAAGGAAGCAAATTACCACTGGATGTCGAACATTACACCGTCAAAAACGTATAGTATATTGTCATAATCAGCTGCCTTTTTCACCCTTCAACGTCCGGATTGCCACGGTTTTTAATTAAGAATCGCTATACTGTCCATGTACAGAGAAACTAACCATATACTAGTTGGCATTATGAAGTAGGTAATTCGTGTTTTACGAGACATTCACTCTTTTTTTCAGAATAGAGATATGATAATATATATACACAAACCTTTCATCGTTTTCCTTTATATCTGCAACTCATATGGGGAATATTAGATTCATGTCCATTTTAAAGTCAAAACAATAGAGCGAAAATGATCAGTTAAAACAACTATATCTGTCAAATAATTGCAACACGTGACACCAAACCGGCTTCAGTTTCGTATGTTCTACAATGTGCGACAGTTTCAACTTTATTGATATCGCGTTTCAAGCAAAAGTACGTCAAACTTCTCATTATTCTATCTCTTTACCCCATTTTCGCTACCTGCATATTTATGGCAATGTGGAATCTCCGTCCTTCTCCCATGGATATATACAACATACATAGCAGCATGATTTAAAGTTTAGTTTGGGATAGGCACTGCCACTAGCCTGCTATACTTTACTTTTCTGGTCACATAATTGTTTGTTAACCGGAATTAACCAGTGATGTGATAACCTTTCTATTAAATTTATTTCCAGCAACAACAAAAGTAACTACTATGACTTGCAAAATTCTAACAAAATTAACAATAAGGAGGCCCTGTTTAGAATTAAAATTCCCATCAATGTGAGATTATACTTTACCGTGCGTTAAATATGCTTGACGTCATTGAAGAAGTTAGCGCATGTCTGCAACTTTACTCATTTGGTTCTTTGTATTTGGAGGACACGGAAACTCGCAATACATGAATTTGTTCCAACATTGTAATTGTTTGGAATTTATAATGTTGGGAGTGCGTTATGAATGAGTGTTCAATGCTCTCCAAATAAATGTTTGGGTCTCAAAAGTTTTTTTTTTTCAGTATTTTCGATGTGAGGGGACGACTGGCTAAGGGTGAAAAATAAAAAGCGGAAAACACGCACCAAAAAAATGTTTGTACTCTTGGGTTTAAACTGTAAACGAGTTTGAATCTTGTTAAAATATCAGTGTCACAATTCGTGCTCTTCTAAATAAATGTTAATTATCAAAAGATTCCGTGTTTAATTACGCTTTCTCTCTGACCAGAAGACAGCTGCAGGGTGAAAGAAAACTATGCAGAAATATGCGTACAGGAATAACAGGCAGATATATATATAGCGCACTTTAATGAGGATCACCTTTGTTTTATTTAGCTATACAAGATTATTTGTTTCTCTTTCTTGCAGGGTTACGGCAAAATATAGTTCGTCGGCAGATGATACGGATGAAGAAGTAAGAATATCGAATATTTCATTTTCAGTTTGTCTCATACTAAGCTATATTCCATAAGTAAACAAGAGCTTAACTTCGTGAGACAGCCTTACAGTTAGTCATATACAACATGAATATGAAGGTGATCAATGGAGGGCTGTTGAAAACAAAGCTCGTCAAATCTTCAAGATCAACGTAAATAAACATTATATCTAAAAAAAAATTGTCTGAGAGTTAGTGTTAATTGCTGATAATTTACTATCTAATGTTCCTTCGTATATGTATATAACCACATGTCAGCCTACGTCTGTTGCGTAAATGGAATGTAGTTGTCTCACGGGTCGCTTGCCTCTTGAATTGCAAACAAGCTGATGTTTGTATGTTGCTTATAATATCGAGCTAAGAATGACTTCAAAAGTGAGCTAATGAAAACAATAACTATTTTAATGATCTTATCACGGATCTTAAACTGTTCATCCTGAGTAACTATTTATATACTTTGGCAATTATTCTTAACAGTAATTGACTGATAGCAAGAATAATGGTATTGTATATCATAATTATATTGAGAGAGGAACTAGTAGATAAAGGGAGCTAATTTATGCATGATAACACTAATGTCGTGATGGTCTAGCGATCGAGCATAATCCGATGATGAATAATCGTATCAAAGTAGTTGCTGCTTGTTTCTGTCTGGATCATATCCATCGCATTTTGTAAAGACGCATTAATATACTTAATAGAACAAAAAGCTATAACTGATACATTAACATGGTAAAGTTATTTGTTTTCCTTTAAATATTCGACTATTCTGATTCTTCTATGTTGTATAATAGACAGTGGGAGCATAGTAATACTAAATAACTAGTAATATGTTGCCGCTATATGGAAGACTATTTGAGTAGATAAGATTAAATGTGAGAATGAATTGAATGGTGACATTAGGCATAAGTATTGTCTTGATATGTTATAGTCAGATAAAATAAAATTGGGATGTAGTTCTCCTTCCATAGCTAATCATTATTTCCGTAAATTCACCTTTATAATAAGCTAAATTTCTGGAATGTTCCTTTTTGATGCTAACTTCATGATGACTCCTCTGTGCAGTCATAAATGTTACTGTTACTTTGAACTTGATATAAACAACACAACACCTCTGAATGGCATCCATTATATGTAGCAGGTGATGCCTGTTATTATGTGTAGCATGGATTTCTGTTAGTATGTGTAGCAGGTGATACATGTTATTATGTTAAGCAGGGATCTCCTTCAGTCTATGTAGCAGGTGATGCCTGTTATTATGTGTAGCCGTGATCACTGTCAGTATGTGTAGCAGGTGATGCCTGTTATTATGTGTAGCATGGATCTCCGTTAGTATGCGTAGCAGGTGATATCTCTTGTTTTGTGTCATCCCTTCATTATCTAACAGTTTGTCGAGGTGACAACACTTTTAAACAGTAATAATTTGTTTCTTTCTATGTTACATATTTGAACTAGAGTTATCTCCAAGAGGAACAGCAGACTGTATAACGTGTACTCTTCCAGAGAGAGAGAGAGAGAGAGGTGGAGAGAGACAGTTGGGCAGAGAAAGGGAGAGATAGGGGGGGGGGGGGGTGGAGAGAGAGCAGATATACTGACATTCTTCTCAGTAATGTCTCTGGAGATGCCACAGCAGACTGTTTCATTAATTAACCAATCAATAGTCATAAGCCAAATTGGCCCGTCTACCTCCTCGAAGATTATACACATTATGAGGTTCACATCACTTAATAATATTATTCTGACGTCTGCCATCTTCAATCAGCTGGTTTGCAGAACGACCGGACCATTTGGTTAAGTTGTCGATCCAACGCATCGTGGACGGCCTGGATTGCGTTTTCAGCCGTAAGGTAAACCATACATTACAGCAGAAGTTAGACCTTCACATCGCACTGCGTGTCCGCACCACTTAGCTTTTAAAGACGTTGAAGAACATTTCCAGAAGAGAACAACCAACTTCACGCAATCTTTGTATTCAACTCATCATTTATCATTGGTTAACCGTGTTTTCCGTTTGATTATTTTACAAGTAGATATTAATGTAGAAGTAGAAAGTAATTATAATATCATACATATGTTACGTAATGTAATACCATACCGACGTTACATAATGGTAACACCATACTGATGTTACGTAATGGTAATACCATACTGATGTTACGTAATGGTAATACCATACTGATCATAATTAATGTTAATACCATACTGACGTTACTTAATGTTAATACCGTAATTGTACGCCCATACTGATGTTACTTAATGGTACAACCATACTGATATTACTTAATCGTAATACAATACTGATGTTACGTAATGGTACTACCATACTGATGTTACGTAATGATAATACCATACTAATATTACGTAAGGGTAACACCAAATAGTTCTGAAATCAGAGGCAATGAGTATTAATCTTGTCTCAGTTCTTTAATGTTTCTGTTTTTACGATGAATCTAAAGCCAATCGTTAAACCACGCTTTACGATAATAGAAATGCCAAGTTGACCCAAGTTTCTGGAAATTACAAGTTGACCCAAAATACACAAATTTGTGGTCAAATCAAATGTACGTGACAATTATGTTCTTAACTTTGATTATGTATTAGTATTATTAATTGTTCATTATGATATCTTTACTTATTCAACATCTATTATCAGTTCATATTTTGCTCTTTTTCAGCCTTGCTAGGCTATCTCGAGATGCTTTACTTTTCTTCTATGTCGTTCATTTCCGATTTTATGTGAAAATGCTAGATATAATATGGATAGGGATGTAATCCTGTTCGAGATGGACGGGATGCAGCCCTGCAGGTAGAAAAAAATGTGGGAGGAACCGTAAAATATATGAAAGTGGATACAATTTAATACGGTAGGCATAGGTACAGACAGTTACTTTAAACATTTGGAAGCAGAAACAAATCTTGACCTCCACCCAAGACCTGGAATCACCCTCCCCGGGAGAATTAACCTAAATTAGAGTCCACCCGGTGACTGTGCAGTACCCTGCGGACAAAAGCACTCTGTCCACCGAATTCCTAATCTATAAGGCCTCTTACCCCTCAGCAGAGCCAAGGCCTCCTCCCAGCTAATAAAGTCAAGCTTGTAAAGGGGAACTTTGAATTTGAATATCCCAATCGATTGGTCCCACCTAACTAACTTAAAGTTAGGAAACCCATTTGTCATATATTTATCTAACGTTTTCAGCGTCCAAGACGATCAGAATAAGCACTTTGAAATTCGTGAACCTTGGGATGGGAGGGAGGATGGGTGGGGATTGATGTGTCTTTAGATCAATGTGATATCAATTGTATATCTTTGACAGAGAATAACCAATTGTGAAGTTGGTTATATAATATACCGATGTAACTTCTCAGTCAAATGATTTAACCTTCAATGCTTACTTTTGTGTTGCGACAATCACAATGAAACTTATACGTATCTTTTTATTAACTTCGTAACCATTCAAAATTATTTAGTTTTTTTACTGTTTGCGTTTTTTCATTACGTAATCTTATTGAAAATTCATCGATTGTGTTGGAGACACTATGATATCTACCATACCTCAAAAATTGCATGTTACACTTTAATTGATCTGTTCTATTAAATTTGTCTTCCTGAAGAAAACAAATGGAGGACGTTTTGATGTATATCGAACTTCAAGATATTCCAGTTAACATGACGTCATTTACTTAGGTTTCTTTTTCTTATTTAGCTTAAATATTTCCTGTAACAGTTTGTTGTTACAAGTAATGACAGTTTATGCATCATTTACATTCAATTACAGCTACCCGTTTTAATTTGTTAATTGTTTTTATTTGTTTTTGTTGGGGTGGAGGTGCCTTGCGCTTTTTTTTTGCTATTGCCTTTGTTTATTTTTCATTGTTCATTCTGTAATCTATGGATTTTAAATCCTACTGTAAACATAATATGTGGTGTGGTTTACGATGACGTGTATATTACGTAATATAATGATCATTACATAACATTAATATTTCTTACTTCCAGTTAATTTAAAGATAATGATTGGCTTTCTAATGTACTCTCCTTTATCTTATCACTACGCAAGCTAGACGTTTATATTCATGTATACTTTAGTTATGTATCTTCCTTAAGTTCCATTACAGCCGATTAAGGACAATCCAGTGACGAGTCTTTTACGTCATTTAATATTAATTCGAACAAGAAAAAGACAATCTGAACATTTTGTGTACTGAAGCTTGAAATCAATGATCGTACTTCTATATATGGTAGGTCTTGTAGTTTACTCATGGCTTAGACCAATAGTTGTTCAACAATTCACTCGAAACATTTGATCATAGTTTTTATAGTTACAAATTATTTCAGAATATTTTCAACAATGTAAGAATTTCATGAAAATATCGTTATTTTGTTGTAACCACGTCTTTGCAGTTTCTTATGTTTGGCTTAAAATGCCCATGCTTGAAGACTCTTGCAAGCAAACAAACAGGTCCTTTCATGTTATCCCCTCGTTGTGCACACATTATTGTAACCATTTCTGGGGTAATCTTCCACAGTTAGCAAATTGCTAAGAAAGGAGAATTTAAAATTAACTCTAAATCTCCTGTCATGAAAAGTTGTTTACTTTGTATATATTATATCCGATATAACATATTGTGCATAAATGTTTCCGTAATTTGCGATCTTTCTATTGTTGTTTCTTTATTCCCTTTTGGTTATTTTTTGCTTTCTTTTACCGTTTTTACCATTGATTATGATTAACAAAGGTAATGAGAGATCTGTTTGTATAATGAACATAGGTAATGTGAAAGAATATAGTTGGTTAGCTATCCAGTTCGTATTCGATGAGCTGTTTCACGTGATTAACTTGTAAAAGGCAATATTTGCTAATCGTTCCGTCATTCCACTAGAGAGTATCAATACGGACCTTACACTATGTTTCGTTGTTTTTGTTTCAAAACACTTTTCATTGTACCTGTCATACATAACAAAAAAAAATCCATTTTTAGTTTGTTGCAGACTTGTATCCATTTTGTAACTTAATTGTACCAAATTAATATGTAACTTGTCACTACAAAAACCATCAGAGATAAGTTTGATTTGACAATTTTTACTCTAATTTTTTATTGTATGAATTGTCTGGTGGTTTGAAAAGCCAAGATGTAGACCTACTTTGTCAGTACAGCACGACATCAGAATAAATATTGACTATTGTTTTCGAATTGTTTTCGAGTTTCAGACTTTCAGGAAGTTGTCGAGTTGTTGCTTGCAATAGACTTGACAACACATCAAACATATGACTTTGTCAAAACTACGTTAAATTAGACTTAGACTTACACTCACATGACAGCTTGACAATAAATATCAAATTATTTGAATGTCGTGTCATGTACTAAAGCAGTAAGTCTATAACTTGTTTGTCCCTTCAGAACCGCCGTGAAATCGCGATATCGACTAAAATAAAAAATAAATAAATAAATCAAAGATTGTGTGATCCGTTTCCTTTCTTCGTCTGCTTACTGTATTCTACTGCAGTGTTAATATTAGCACATGTAATATATTGAAGATGTTTTCTAAATATTTTTAATGGCAACCAAAATGTTTTTTTTCCAAGCTTGGAGTTATCCTTGAAGGTTCTGTTAAGTCTATACACAAACGTCAATGTAATTTTCGCCAAGTATCTTCAATCTGGTTACGTGGAGCAGGATCCTGCGATTATTTCCTAAGTTTTATCCTCGGTATTTGTTTCATGAAAGTATAGATCCCTGATTTGAGGATGCACACCATTTGTATTGTGTGGCCCTATAAACATACTTTCATGAGCACACGGGACTGTTTGGCGTTCCATGTAAATGCAAGCACACATAGTATGGCAGATTGATACAAAGTTCATTGATGGGGTTATGATTCTTCCTCCATAAACTTTTTAAGTGTTTAATTAGTGATAATAATCTGTAATAATAATAACTTGTTTAATCATAATAAAGTGTAATGATAGTAAAGTGTTAAACTACTGATAATAATCATTAAATTAATAAACAAATAAAACAGAACACACATCAAAGTTCAAAAACGTAGCTTTTCTCCATTTGTACGATGGGGAGTATAGTTGGTTTTGTTTGAGAACATTTGACTGTAAAACTGACTGCTCCTAATTTACGTTATTGGTCAATGAGGTAACCTACACTGGTAATCAACATTTAAATGAAGCACGTACTTAAGTTAAAATGTGTTAAAAATGAAACTTCTTACACTAACGCAATAATGTGTTCACGTAATTTGTGATTTGAAACTTATTGATTGATCGGGGAAGGGGTGGGTGGGAATCTGGACACACTAGCATATATGACGCCATGATCAAATGTCGGTGCGTAAGATATGCATTACCACATATATCATGGCAAAACTGGACTAGAGGGAAGGGGGGAGGTTGACGTGGATAATTTACATTATTTAGGTTGTACTGAGGTCACTTGTGGTTCAATATCTTACAATGAACATTGCCTTGCAAAAGTCAAATATAAATGAAGCAATTTTAATTCTATTTATCCGGAATTCATTGTTTTCCAAGAGGAATATATTACGGAAAACGACAGTCCATTGCATGAGTGAAGCAGGAACGGGATGTGTGTGGAAGGCTAATGTGACCGGAACGATGGTAAAACCTGACCAATTTTGGTTATCGTACGGATGAAAATATTTTAACATTTAATGACACTTTAAGTGGCATTTTTGTGTATAAATTTGTAATTGTAATCTTTCCGACCAAGCCATGTAATGTTAACTCCTATGATAACATTATCAATGGATCTAACCATGTGGCTGTGGCCGTACACCTGTTGATACGAAATAAACTGTTTTAACCAATAATGCACGATAACATACATTTTTGTTATCTGACACAAATTCAGTGTTATCTTTCTCCTCTTCATTTACAAGCCTTCGCTCTGTATACATTATTACATCGTTTAATTATATCTTAATTTACCTGAACTTACTCTTATGCAAGCGTTACTTTACACATCTGTGATGAAAAGAAAATGTTTCTCTCTTTGTAAACCATAAAGCAGACGTATTTCAAGAATGTTACACCAAACTTTTCAGAGTATTCAAAATTGGATTGCAATTAATCAAATTAAGTCACCTTGTTTTAAGTCGGTTAATGAGAGAATAAAGTACATACAGCTTGCAACCTGTCGTCACCCAGATAGTTTTTTTTTTATAGTTTCCATCCTTTGAAGAACTAAAGATGAACTGGAAACATCCAAATTTTAAGTTACTGTTTGTTTGAATTAAGCCTTACAATTTTAACGAACAATTTGCGGCTACGGTATTCCTGAAGCAAATAACAGATTTACTCAAAATCAACCTAAATATTTGTTTTAAATATACAAATAATAATCCAAGAGTCCAACGTTACAGACTAGCATTCAATTTAAAAATACACTTAAAAAATGTTGCATTCATAGTTAACCATTTCTCTGCACTGGTCTTTAAAATACCAGCAGTGATCCTATTTATCTACATGTGAGCAAAGCGTACGAGCGCCCAGGAGAAGGACACAACTATCGTGTATGTATGTATGTATGTATTTTAGGTCCTCCTGCAAGCAGGAACTCGCGAAGAAGCCTCTTTGGCTTATCAAAGCCGCAAGCTGACCGAGGTCAGTCTCTTACATTCATATTTAACGTCCATGATTATGAATTGTCAATTGTCAACAACTCTGTAACTGGACAACATGCATTAATCTTGGAGTGACTCGAACCGGGGACCTTATGATTGAAAGGCACCGGCGTTAACCACTGAGCTAACACGCCGCAATGTTATCTTCTGATTATAACAAAGTTATCGTAAATGAAGACTGTGTATTACGGTAAGGATAGTCAGAGTGAGGTTGTAGGATTATTGAGATCATCCATGATTATCTGACATTAACGTTCGTTAGTTGTTGATATAATGAATATTCAAAGAACATAACGATAGATATTAAACATCAAGAGAAACAAAGGTGGAATCAGAGTAATTGACAGCTTACTACCGTAAAAGCTATATCCATTCTTGGAGGTTGGGGCGTGGGAAGTTAGAGAGATTATAACCAATTTGATTTGGTTAACGTTGTGAATACAACTATACATATACATGCTAAGTTTAGTTATAGCTAAACCATTCGTTTGAACGATATGTTTATAATGGGAGTTAAAGACCAAACTTGTTTTTTATGAACAAAATTTGAACAGGATGACTATCGAAATATTGCTCGTTATGGACTATTGACATATATGGATACAAACGATTATTCCGGTTAATCAGTCCATAATCTAGCATTTTGAAAGATAAGCCTGTATTGTCGCTCAAAAAAAAAAAAACCTTGATTAACAATGATAAACTCCGATTACTAACCGCACAATCGGTCTATTTTTTAACCGATAATCAAATGTTATTGCCTATAAGCTTTCATTTTCAGTTGTAAAACCTGGAGCAACCGGTTCAAAACAAGACCGGCATTGAGCAATAATCAAATTTTTTCCGACAGAGTGAAACTGGAATATATCATTAGTGTGTATTTCGCTTTACCATACACGTGATTCAGGAATAATTTTGACATGCGAGTAAACATCAGTAAGATTAGCATAACAATACGAGTAAATCCCATTCTGAATGAGAATAAACCGCAGGTGGATTTTGCTTTGTGAACATTCCAGGGACAGATGTTCTGTTAGTCATACAGTATTGCATTAAGATAGCTTGAATAGGCTCGTTGCTCGTGCATAAACTCCATACAATAGCAATTGAACGTGCGGGGACTACTGGTGATAGTGTAACCATTAAGTTAAATATATTTACTTCAAAACATCAATTAAAAGACACTGCAACCTTCTCATCGTGCTGTATATCCATGGAAATGTTTGTGCAAATTATTCTCGTTGGATCAATATCCCAGGATTTTAACTTGTGATTATTTCGCAATGATTTTGTAATCCAAAGTGATGTACCATGGATTCAGGATCAATAGTTTTCAGAGACCTATACATTTTTTTGAGGGCTGAGAAAATGATTCCTTATGAAGGAGGATTTATGTTTTCGAGAGGATCACTTTGGTTTTATACCGGGATACACTTTAAACTATAGCATAACGCCAGTTTTTATCAGATGGTGAAGTTCGTACGTCATTTACCCTCCTGACTTCCCGAAATTTTTTGGAGAATAACAGATATTGGATGTCAAAGTATTGTCCCGTTGACCTCTCGTCATCTCATGTGAGTACACATTCCAATGAAAATCTTTGTTAATATTTTTAATCTGGAATAAAAGGTATCAGTTTACACACTAGCAATAGTTCACTTCTCCAAGACCTAGGTTATTGTCACATCAACAACCAGAAACACTATCCCGAATTAATTAACTTTAACTAGCCCATTATTTTCTTAATAAAAGAACCAACTGTGAGCGAACTTTATTATCATCAATTTGGATAAATATATAAATTTAAATATCGGCTTAACAAGTAATTGTTTTATTAATTTTATGGTTAAAAATGATGTTTTGAACATCCTCCGATGGTCAATCACCACCCAAGCCCAAAATGAAAAATCAGAATAAGGTGAATTAGGTAAGACAATAGTCCTTGACTTTCTTGATAGAGGCGGAATTATTTACAGAATTTACAGAATACACAGAAACAAGAACAAATACACATTCACATGTGACTCATTCCTTTTCGTAATTAAAGTAAATTAGTCATCATTTCCAGAAGAAATATATTTCCAGAAGAAAATTGTTTCTTGGAAACTAAATCAGAGCCAAACCTAACTTGATATTACAAACGATTTAAACTGTTTATCAAACAAACTATGTCACGCTAATGCATCAATTAATCGCCGTTCATTGTTTTGCGTATTTCAACGGCGTTGTAGTACCTTCCGATACAATCTCAGTGTAATTAACTTATTTACTACTAACAATACTAATAACAAAATGTCTCCATGAAAGTAAATTGTCCAGGCAAGCACAATTTTTGTTGTGACGTTAATTTTCATTTGAAATGTTTAAAGCACCACGTGCTGTAGTCTTTACTGCTTTTCCTTTTTCTCTTCGAAACTTCTTGACCAACCTTCTAAATTGCATTTCATGATCAGAATTGATTATAACACCATTTGAATATAAATTGCTGTCATGGTGAAAATGGAAATTACCAAGTTTATATTCTTTAGAACCATCATCAAATAATTTATTAACTATTTTAATCCATTTACTGGGATTAAACAACAAACATTTCGTATGCGCAAATTTAAAGCATTTGTTATTATAGTGTAATATGATCGAACCATCGATATTAGGAACTTGTCGAAATATCAAGCTAAGCTGCAAATCAAACTCAGAGAGATCCTTATCACCAGAGTTCCATCATCGTTATCTATAAACATAACATGCAGATCTGCTCGTCGCTAAGTTCCCGTATTCCAGCATAGACATACATAGGCTTGTAACCACTGAATTTAGTTGACATTCGGTAAATGTTGAACGTTTATTTCCAGTTTGATGATGATAGCAGTTAAAAAGATTTACTTCCTGTTACGATTAATCAATTTAATTTTCATCATTAAAAATGATATTATTATTGTTAGATGTTAAGCTCATGGTGCATCAAGCAAAGGTATGTCGGCCGTATTTTCTCTGCGTTGTAAGATCTACGAAAAGTTCGTTCGAAGTCTTCTCGCTGGTACCTTCGGTTCTATTACTTTTAAGTCACTCAATCAAATAACGGCTATTGCGATCTCATCACCAAGACTAAAAGAATCTGCAGCGCTTTAGGGTTGAGAACGTGACTGCTGGTGGAAGATGATTGTATATAGCTATCAATGGTATCAGTTTGACGTCATATTATCCGTATACTTTATAGTCTTCGCTTCCGAATTCTTCTTTCCTGGATGACGTTCGTACCTATTTGATTATCTTTGGATATTTCTTGATAAATTCGCGACACTATAGAAGGGTCTTCAAACCACTGTCCCGTTGACCTCCTCCTTATGTAAGTATACACTCGTTTACTAAATTACTTTAAAGACAGCAAGTCATGAACCACAGGCTACATTGAAAGAAATTGTTACTTTTTGAACTTTAATTCTCACCCCACATAGCGTAGGATTAATTGTGGACTGGAACATGGTTTTGTCCAATAGACATATATTAGTTGTAAATAAGGTTTAACGATACTTTTAGAATTAACGATCAAGCTATTTCCTCAGGTGTTTATTACAGCCAACACTGTGCAAAAATGAAGAACATATTTATAAAATCTGTGGATTTTGAAATGATGCTGTGTTAAAGCCTTTTTCTTTACAAAGTGAAAGGCTTTTAGATGACAAAATTTAAGCTTAATTAACAGATTTGTTTCATGAACCGAGGAGGTGATTGACGCATTAACGGATATGTGACCATAATATGTTTATTTACAAAAAAAACTAATGTAACGCAAGCGTACAGTGAGACACTTGACCGTGGTATGAAAATGGACTTAAATTACTCCTGAAAGGATGAAATTATACACAAAGTGTAAGAATTTGCACAATAATGCAGTACTGTTAACATTATGGGACACAGATCTATCTGTATTGGACTAAACGCTTCGAAACTCGCTATTTAATAACAACCAACTGGTTTTAAGTTTAACCATTAGTAGGTCTCGTAGTGTGTAAGTATTACATAATAGTCAGAATGACACGATTAAACAAACTCAAAATGCAGATAGAAACAAGTTTTCAGGAAGTGAATTAGATTGATTTAAATGCATTAAAGACAAAACTGACGGCGGTGATTGGGAGGGGGTGGGGGGGGGGGGAGAGGCAACGAACGCACATTTTTAATAGCTAAAGAATTACTCTCTTTGATGTCCAAATAATTTATTGTTATGGTAATGAACATTATATATCATTGTATACTGCTTTTTCGCGAAAGAGAGCTTTCAATGAATATATAAGCGTGGTCTCTCCGATAATAACTTTATTGTGGATTACATTGGAGCATAATAAAACAGACTTGGTATTAATGTATAAAGTCAAGTTCATTTTACAGCAATGCATAACGATGATTTTAAAAATATTGACATTGATTAATGGTAATTTGGAGACATTTTAAATTTATTGAAAAGACATAATCAATTTAAGAAACTGGTAAGTTCATCCATGTATGTATGTTTGGTTTAAGAAAATTGCCATTTTTTTTATAATTTCGAAGTAACTATTTTCTAGATCTTGACTAAGTTAAGCGAATAATATAGAGGAATAATGTGTTTCGCAAAACATTATACCTCCGACCATGTTTGGGACGTTATGTACGAGACATGGCAAACTTTCAGATTTCCAAAGAGAAAATAAAAACACTCTTCTTTCTTCTTGCTACAAAAACACCAAATCATCACCAAAAAGAAGAAGACGAAAGACACGCAAAACATTACAAAAGTTATTTGTAAAAGTACATATCTGGCCATCGACAACTGTCTATTAAGCAACATACCATGTTGTGCACCCGTCACTCACACTCTTAAGTATTAGTGTGAATCGTTAGCGTACTACCTAGCAATGAATAATTGATTAACATGACGTCACATTTTGACGTGCTATTTACCAATTCGTCACAATTGACCTTTAATATTTGCTAGCATATAATATAGTAAACTTATTTATTATCACTGGCTTATCTAACTAAACACTTATAAGGTAAGATCACCTAGGCCCCGTTAAACATCAAGGGTGGGTGGGCGTCACAGACAGAAGTGCTCCATACCTAACTTAAAACAAGTAAAAGTTTGTTACCATCGAGTCAAAGGCACCCTCACCCTATCCACAAAGTTCGTGCCACTGTAAGCGTATAAAAAAGTCATATTTTTACTTGTTGTTATATGAAAAGCAGCAAACTCGACAATGAATCGTTTTCGTCGAGATGTATCTTTTGAATCACTCGCCAACTCGAGAAAAAAAAATAGAAATTTGTCGTGCTGTCCCATCAAAACCTCCGTATATTTTTCATCAGTGTTTAAATAACAACTTATGTTAATGTTCTAGAGAGGGGACAAAGGAGGGGAGTGGGGAGAGTTCAACTGTTCTTGTAGTTTCCAATAATGCTGTTTAGAAATGATATGTCGACAGTAAATATCATCGTCTTAGCTAGCAATGCGTCTCGCCGTCTTTGAGACGGGTAGATCGAAACGAAAGACGGCCGAATTTGAGTGGGACGGTTTTTGAGACGCCAATAAATGGCTCTGTCCAGCCTCATAATTTAACGTAACTAAAGCCTAACTCGGAGAACAAAAATAATTTAAACTCACTCATATATCAAGCCGAATTGGTCCTCGTTGAAATAAATTCATAACATTGGCTTATTGCTGCGGACAAATAAATTTCCAAATCGAAATGAGAATATCGCCATTTACCAAGTTAGGCCTAACGTTAGCGTCGCCACAGTGCATTGCCCAGGCAACGAACGCCGCGGATTAGCCTACTGTATTACTATAACTAACTCACTGCCGGTTAAAATTTAGCCAGGCTTTGCAGTAGCAGCGCGAATCGCGCAAACAGTTTTCGCAATCTCGCATAAAATTTGAAGCAGGGTCCCGCAAAATCACCGGGAACTTCTCGAAGAGTCACTGGCAAATTACGGCCTCCACTTAGCAATTTCAGTAACAGAGAAAATAACCTAAAATCCCCACAAATCTCCAACAACATGGTAGCCTAACTTCATACATTGTCAACATGGAAATCTAACATAGCATCTGTTTATTCGCTCCAGTTGTGTCGCACATAAAAATAACAATATCCATGAAAAACTGCAATCTTCGACAACGTGTTAGCCTAACAACCACACTAAGTCAATCGGTTTGCAAAAAAAAAAAAAATTTTCGCAGCTTTGTTTACATACTTTCCTTGCTGCTATCGTCGCGCATGGTAGCCGAACACCACACGTAGTCAACGGGAAAATCTATCCTAAGCATCTCTCTATTCGTTGAAATTGTGACGCAGTTAGCTAGAACTAAAATATCCATGAAATACTGCAACCTTCAACTACATGTTAGCCTAACAACCACATGAAGTCAATAGGAAATGTAGCCTAACCATCTGTTTGCAAAAAAACCTGTCAATTTGCTGGAAATCGGCAGTTGTGTGGAAGGTATGTGCAGGCGCGTAGCCAAGGGGGGGGCGAAGGGGGCAGCGGCCCCCCCCCCCCC
>JAIPMN010005683.1:17720-28682 GCA_020650975.1 Apostichopus californicus
TACAAGGCCTGGGAAGTGCCATTTCCAGCGATCTGGGAGGCATTTTCAGCCAAAATTTTCTTGTACGCTTCGCGCCAATCATGGTGGCGCTACGCTTAGATAGTATGGAATGCCATATCTACGGCTCTGAACATTTTTCTAATTTTCGCCCCCCCTTGGCAAATTCCTGGCTACGCGCCTGGGTATGTGCTATGTCTTAAAGAGTGAATGTTGTATTTTACGTACACCGTTGATGTTGCGATGGATTGAGGTTTTAACTTCGATTACTTTTCAGCGGTTTAATGGTTTTGGTATTTGGTGGTGAGTGATTTTATCCACACACGAAAAAATACATGATTTAAGGAAAGGGCACCTGCAGCGGAAGTAAAACTGTGTTTTCTATTTCAGTTGATGGGTTATTGATTTTTCGTCATATATTCGGTGGCTTGACGTTATTTGCTAAACGATCGCAACTTTTTGCGATTAAACTTTTAATGAATTTGCTAAACGGTCGCAGCACTAGGAAGAGGGTTATTGTGCTTACTTTATCCTGTTGAATGCTTACAACCATTTCCGTAAACAGCATATTGAACTTTGGAAAAGAGCCTCCCTCAACCTTAAAAAAAGCCCACGTTAATACATTAAGAGGGGCGTTTTTAACTTTTAATTTTCCAAAATAGCCCCACAAAGCCAAATCTTAATTCTTACCCTGCAGGGAGTGTTTCGTGTGTAAATCAAATTTCCCCACAATAAAAAGAACGGGAAAATGACCAAACACGTACATTACATCACATGCTCTATGATCACAGGCACAGAGCGCGTCGGTTGGACTTAACTTGCTGTTTTTTGAATAATTTTTCAGCATCAATAACCAAATTTAAAAGAACTTGCTGTTGTTAGTTACATGTTCAGCATTAACCATATAAGCCTAACCACCCCTATAACAACCCATCAAACTCAAAAAGGCATATTTTGGTTGAATATTATTTTGTTCAATTAGTGTTGGCATGGATTGAGGACTACTCCAGTAAACTGATAAGGGTTTACAGTTTACATGAGATACCCCCCATAATCAGAGTCTGTCCATAAATTTATGAGTTGTGTTACCATAATGATGGCTGATTTTGCTAAGGGTGAGGAAAGATTCGTATAAGAGTAGGGGTTAAATAATTATATTGACAAGAGGGGAAAGCAAAGTGAGAGAAACCACCTTCTACTGTTTTGCTTCATTAAAACAGCCGCCAGGATCTGGGACAGAATTGTTTCATGATTTTTATTCTTTATAGCCGTGTTGCCTTTCGTTAAGATGCAAGTTGGCCTTGGTGCCCTTTAACATTTTGCCCCATTCAAGGCCAAAGTGGCCTTGCCCTAAAAATTGTGAAAATTGAGGCCTGTTGTTTATGCCACTAAAGGTTAATGTCTAATCATAATAGGTGAATTAGTCATGAGACCGCTGTTACACCGCACATAAATCAAAACCTCCACTGCCGCAACGGAATACGGGAAACACAGATAATAGCATTCATAGTAACCGTAGTGCCACGTTTTATACGAAGTCCATAATAATATTTGTGTTTTCGTCTGCCTAGATTTATAATTTATGCTACCTATTTAAAAAATATCTATTTAAAAAAAAACACTTTTCTCTCATTGTATCAATAATCTTAATCTTCCAGAATTTTACTTCGCGCCAGATGAATAGTCTCTCGAGCAATCAGTTACAGATGAGACACCCTATTTTAAATTTCTGGCTAAGACCCGGCGATTAATTCCAGTAATCACCAGCTGTTTCTTGTATGTCGACTTAGTATTTAATAGTCCACTTTGAGGCTATGGAATCGGGCCAGGATTGGGTAACGTTCCCAACCCAGTTTTGTGTAGAATCGCCAAAGTAAAGGTACCCCATTTCATTAATTAAGTTCATTTTTGTTACGAGAAAGTGCCCTTTTGTAACATTTACTAATGTTCTTGTGTTGAGAAATTAAGAAATATAAAGGTAATTAGAAAGTGCCCTTTTGTTGGAAAATATTTAAGAACTGGCATTTGCGGTTTTAAAGTAGTTCTGTAGCTGCCCCATTGAAAGTCACATGTCCCATAGCTTTTAAAAGTTTGTGAGTAACCCCCACCCCGGCCCGTCAAAATTAAACCCCCACGTTACGCCATTGTGCGGATTTACCAAGCAGTGAACAACAGCAAGTCACTCATTATTGGCAATGATTTGTGTTCCACCGAAAATGGTATGTACGGATTTTAGGAGATTTCTATGTTATTATGTGACATATGATAATATAGGGACATGGATAGCGTTACTTCAGTCAGTGTGTGGATACACGTTATACAGATCAAGGTGTAGTTTGACACATACATATCGTAGTAATTCCAAACCTGATTATTCCTACTGTTTAAAGATCACCAGTGCTACGTTCAAACGAGTAAATATTATTTTAAATTTCATTATTGGAGTAAGTTCTAATCTGTTCTTGCAAACTATTCACAATGATCAAGCGTGAGGAAGTAGAATGTATTATACTGTGTGTACAATGTTAAAATGTGATCGAAAGATGAATTTTTTCATTTGTTTTTTCTACTTGGAGTAATACTGCTAAACACTATAAATGTATCTAAATGAAACACAGAGATATTCCAATCATTCCTTACTTTCGCTTTGTGAGGATAATTTGATCGGGTGTTCATTGTTCCCCATACAGTTTGATAAGTTGCAGTTCAAACATCACTAAGAAATAGACTTTATCATTGCTTGCATTACACATAGCATCCAAAAAGAAAACACAACCTGAACTTCGAACAGGGTAATCTCAACCTTCGCATCAATACCAGATATAAAAATACGTTATACAAACACATACTGCGATTATTTCAACTGACGAAAATGGACTTTGACTACAAGAGCCGATCATACACCAAATGTATATGCAGATGCTTTCATCGACGCCATCTTTGATACTTGCTAAAATTTCCTTTGCATGGAGTTATCGTGTTTCGTATATTATTTGTCACTGAATCCGCTCAACTCAACCTGATAATATCAGCATGGCTGCTGTAGTTTCTGTTGATGGTGAGTATTTTAGTGGGAAATACGACACATTATATGAGCTAGGTCTATGACTGCATTAGGCTATTATGAGTAACAGGAACCAGGAGTGGCATATAGATAATACCGTACATATTATGGAATTATATGCATTGTAAAGAGTAGTAGAAACAAGGAATTAGGGACAGATATTATATATAAAGGAATTATATACATTATTAAGAACAGCAGAACCAAAGACATAGTAATCGGTGTTACATGATATGAAATTATGTTTATTATAACGGATGTGCATGTTACAGATATTTTTGATGAATTGAGGTAGCTAAATGTTCGTCAACGTGCATTATATTTCAGGAATATTCTAATGTATAGATGTGTCCACGACCTGGCTCCAGATTACCTTACTGATAATATTATTCTACTGAGAGATAGCCATTCGTTCATAACTAGATCTAGCTGCTCTAATAATGTTTAACTTGCTCCTGTTAGATCTGGAAATGGTAAAAGGTCCTTTAAACTTCCTGGAGGCAGGTCTTTACAACAGTCTTCCCCCAAATGTTAAATGCTTGCCAAAAGTTAATATTTTTAAATGCAATATGAAAACTAATACAGTTTGGATCTGATATTTGTTTGTCTATCTTTTTGCCATCCTTTTTGTGCTTTTGGATGTTTATCGTTTTTCTACTGCATAATATTGTATATCTATCTTGTATTGAGGGCTCCTCTGGAAAGCAGTGCTTCTGCACTGAGCAGGACTACCCTCATTAATAATTATAGATGACAATAATATAAAATTTAAAAAAATAATAATAGTGATATAGTGATCGGTTTTACATACTATGGAATTCTAATCATTATAACGAGTAGCAGGAAAAAGGAATAAAATGTACGTATGGCATAGTATGGAATTATATGTATTATTTTGAACAGCAGAATCAAGGAATTAGAGACAGATGTTACATAGATATCTCTGAATCGTTGTTTTCACCTAAAATGACTCAGGTGGACTTAATTTTACAATTGACTCAATGGTTTCCATGGTTTACATCTGAAAATCCGCAGCAATTACGTCCAACGTATATCAGGAACATTTATGATGGACAAAAAATCAAAGGAAGAAGATGGGCAGGAGGATGCAGCCGCTGCGTCCGATGCGCTTGTAACACCACACTTGGAAGAGGGCATACTTAAAAGTAGGTTTAGATTTACAGATGAACAAATCCATTGGGCAGTTTCCCTGATATCCATCAACAGTTTGACGAAGAAGTAGGACATGTACTGTTTAAGGATTTACAAAAGCTCGATGTACTTCTGGCGAGGGGCACGTTTACTTCTCCTATAGTTACGCCACCTCCCCCCCCCCCTCCCCCTCAGTAGTTGCGAATGGGTACGTTTTCTTGATATTCACACTTGCCTTCCATAAGTGTACGCACAATAACAATCTTATTATTGTTATTTTGTTGGCTCCTACGCTTATTCAAATTAATGTTAAGGTTTACACATAAGCATTCATCCATGTCTGCAAAGCAATGTACAATGGCTGATACATTGCTGCGAGCCCTGTATAACAGTGGTTATATGTGGATGGAAATTGGTGTTACTGATCCTTTTCTGAACAGTGTTTGGTTCTAAACTTTTCTAAACGACACATTTTCCCCATTAGGGCATTATAGCAGAAGAATTGTCACATAATACAGTATAGTAAATGTTATTAAACTTCTGTTTTGGCTAAGTGGTACCCTTTGTACAAACCAACTATTTAAAACGTGCCGACCACCTCCCTCTCCCTCCTCATTTGCATATGCTTTTTTTCTTTATTTCCAGAACAAACCTGTTGATGTAAAAGAACCTCCTCTGTAATTTCATATCCAGGTATTCATATGAAATATGTAGTTTGATTTTCGACGATGATATGTTTTTTTATTTTCTTTAATTTGCCTTTCTCAGACCGTATGGAGCAATTCAAAGCAGAGCTGAAAACGGAATATTCATATTCATATCGTTCCATTCGACCAATCCCTTTCTTGGAGAAACAATACCCTGTCCGACGTTTGTTTCTCGAGGGAGGAGTTGAATATCTCTCTAAAGATCAGACTAAACATCAACATCGCTGGCAGAAAGTAGATTCTTACAAAGACATTTTTAACAAAAATGAAATGGAAGATAACCGATGGATTATTGAAGGTGAACCAGGGTCCGGTAAATCATTTCTAACCTTACAACTAATGTATGAGTGGTGTGCTCATGACGTAGAATCTTGTCTGTATGACGTAGACACATTGATTGTAGTTAAGATGAGACAATTATCAGGTGTGTCGTCTATTTATGAGGCTATTAAATGTTTCGTTTTATCCAAAGACTCTAAATTTTCTATTGATGATATTGAACAAATACTTAGTGAAGCAGAAACCTCCTTAGTGATTGTGCTAGATGGGATTGACGAGTACCCTCACCACAGCCTATCAAATAATTTCATGAATATCATCAAGAAAATAATCTTACCAAAATGTAAACTTATTGTTACAACACGATCAGGTAAAATACCTCAAGAATGTGTTGATTGGACTAACCGTGTAAGATTAACTGGATTTAGTACTGAAACACAGGAAAGGTACGTACGTGAAGTATTAACATCAGGTAATGATGATGAAACACTGAATGTTATCAAGGAATGGCTTCCAAGTACTTCAATCCTCTATGAATTCTATCAGATCCCTCTAATCTTTGTTACGTATGCTCACCTCTCTCATGAGACTAATAGTGAACTGTTGCATTGTACCTCCATAACCAGTTTCTTCAGTCACGTGATCAGCTCTCTTCATAGTCATTTTGATAATAAGATTGAAAATGCGAATATGGACAGCGGCTTTGTAACAAGTGAGAAACACAACCAAGAGTTTAATAGACTTTCGTTTCAGGGTCTTCAGTTACAGTCAGAAAGTCCTCAGTGGAAGAAAGATTTACTTATCAAAGAGATTGGAGAATCTTTCATTGAAACTTTCGTATGCATTGGGATATTACGAGAGGAGGAAAGAATATCAAACCAAACTGAAGAAACTCTATCAAATTCTGAAGTCATTAAAATTATCAAATTTTATCACAACCTTTACTGTGATTGGTACGCTGCTCATTATTTGGCTGACGTCATCGCTAAGGTTGATGATCCCGATATTAAGTCTAATGGAGACGAAGGAATCGAAATACTAGAGGACTTGGATCCTTTTACCTTCCAGTACCTTTACCGATTTGCGTGTGGATTAAATCCTGCATGTGCAAAACACATATTAGATTATCTGAGCAATATAGAATGTGGAGATGTCTTTGCGATGTTATGTATACTTGAACAACGTGGAAAGGTAGATGGGATGAAAGACAATCTGAGGGAAATCTGTTCCAGAACATTACAGATGAGGAATCAAGATACTAGGGTGATACAGAGATCTGTTTTACAACTGATAAACATCGCTGCTAGAGAAAAGGTATAGTATAGAGTAAATTAACCATTCTGAACTGGTTACAAGGCGGAGCACAATGTGTCATATGGCACACCACTTGTATGTATGGTGTGCACATGTTGTGAACGCTATGTAAATGCTTGAAAATATCTATCTTTTATGAAAGAAAATATATGAAATGAGAAAAGGTAAGGCAACCAACAAACACACTGGTTTTAATAGTCAGTATTTTCCGCCAATCTCCTATAGTGATGATGATGAAATGCATCGTTAATATATAACCAGAAGAATGTACACTACAGTAACTGTTCATATAGAGGTGATGTGATACTGCTGTAATAGACACGAGCATTTATTATTTGCACATGAACAACTCAAATCTATCGATTATGATTATGTGATTTCACAGAACGAATTATAATTTCGAAAACACCACGTTGTTAAACATCAGATGATGTTAAGTGCTCGACAATTATAAAAGGAACTTGGACAATAAAAAACTGCGATTATTTCGCCACATATCATATATGAATATTCAGTAAACTTAACTGTTGATTGATGATTATTCATATTAATCAATGAAAATACTATTAATAATCGTTCTACTTATTCTTTCATTACAGATACTAGTTTCAAGTTTATATCTCTTTGAGTCTTTCCAGTCAGTAGATGTCTTAACCAGTCATATTGTTCTTAAATCTCAACTTCGTATTCCAATACTAGAGAACGTTGAGCAACTTTGGTTTGAGCAAAACGGACACGAAATGACAGAAATTGAGTTAGATGGCATCTTCAGCTTTATAGCAAAGTGTGAAAAACTGAAAACAGTAAGGTAAATATGCATCTTGAAGGTCTTATTTATAACAAGTACATTGTGTCTGTCGCGGTCGGTCGAAGGGGAACTCTCTTGGAGTGTTTCTCTTGGGGCTCAATAAAGACAAAATGCTGATATTGTTTCAAGCACTGCCAAAAAACAACTAAACTGCAATAATATTTTTGATGAGAATCATTGGTTCCGTACAAAACTCAGCCTCGTTACTTAGACTAACGTTCTAAGCTTGCCTGATTATAACCTGATATTAATGTTGTGGAGTTTCGACACAGTTCGAATTCCATGCTTTTCTTCTCTGTCCAAGACGATGTTATGAAATATATCACTAGTGGTATTCCTTATAAAGAATTCGAAGTTCAAAAGTACGCCCTACTATATTGATTACATTTCAGGTAAATCGTTACAACCCCCTTCCCCCCCCCCCCCTCATTCAAATTGGGTTCCTACGCCCATGGTCATGACCTACTCTACTGGTCTGATGTATCATCTTGTAAATGTTCGTACATGAAGAGGCCCTGGTACAAACATGTACTGAAGACCCTGGATTCAATGGCAGTATTTGTTGGTAATCCCAAGTTTAAAGAACAACAATTTAAATCGCAGGAAATTCAAAGTAAAATCATAGTTCTATTTTCAATGTTTTTTTCTCCACAGATTTAACTATTCGTTGTTACCCGTCGGGTATCATCGTCGTGCACTATTGACGTCATTAAATGAAAACAATGTTGAAGGTAATTGATGAAATCATGAAAATAATACTTTATCTGAATATACATTTTATAATAACAACAGACTTAGTGTTAAAATACTTGTTACATTGACACTGGTAAAACACGTGTAGTTTTTCATTTTTAATGTATTCTTTGCATTAACAATGATTAGCATCCTTCTAATTATTTAACACCCTTTAAGAAATCTACAAGGAATGAAATACGTAGAACAATTGATCAGTGTTTATATACCGATGGTTGTGATATTTAGTGATTGAGGTTAAGTAAATCATGACAGGCAGGTGTGACGTCATCGTGTATTGTATGACGTCAAATACTTGTTTGTCGTCACCTGTAATTGTACGACTAAAGTTTTGTGCTTAAGATCTAAAGGATGGTCCTGAGAAATTAAATTTAATACATTTCCATCTCTTTTCAGTTTTATGGTATCCATCAGAAGTTTGGTATCGTTTGAATCTCAACTCTGGTACTTGGCAGGTATGGAACAGTTTACATAATAAAAAAATATCAATAACGTGACTTACTCTATGATTCATGAATTATTTTCATCATTTTATAAAAGAACAGTACATCATTATTTCCACTGTGTCAAAATTCTTTCTGTCAGAATTTCCCTGGTGGATTTCTTTCCGAATCACACTGGGTTGATTATTCTAGATTTTAAACAATTCTTTAGGTTGACATCAACGCACCAATGTAAATAAAAATATTAGTTAGTGTTGAAATTGAATCGCATGAAGATAGAAGTAGCTTTACGCCTGGCCATCTTGATCTTGTTTTATATTTGTTTTAATTTTTTCCAGCACAAAATCGACAACACTGATCTCACTAAAGAAGAATACATTAGAGTGGTAAGTTCAGTTTACAAGGCTTAGATTAATATTCTTGTGCCTTTTGCATTGATTTGATGTTACGATTATTTTATAGTATTTTTCAATATGCATGAGTAGAGTTCAGTTATCCACCGAAAATAGTACGATACTTTGTCAGGTCTCCTTTATCATTTTCCTTACCTATTCACTACCCCTGTTACTTACCCCATCACTTACCCCATCACTTACCCATTCACTAACCCTATCACTTACCTTTTCACTAACCCTGTCACTGACCCCATCACTTACATATTCACTAACCTTGTCACTGACCCCATCACATACCTATTCACTAACCATGTCACTGACCCCATCGCTTACCTATTCACTAACCCTGTCACTGACCCCATTACTTACATATTCACTAACCCTGACACTAACCCTGTCACTTACCATTCACTAACCTTGTCACTGACCCCATCACTAACCTATTAACTAACCCTGTCACTGACCCCATCACTAACCTATTAACTAACCCTGTCACTGACCCCATCACTTACATATTCACTAACCCTGTCACTGACCCCATCACATACCTATTCACTAACCTGTCACTGACCCCATCACTAACCTATTAACTAACCCTGTCACTGACCCCATTACTTACATATTCACTAACCCTGCCACTGACCCCATCACATACCTAATCATTAACCCTGTCGCTGATCCCATCACATATCTATTCACTACCCCTGTCACTGACCCCATCACTTACCTATTCACTAACCCTGTTACTTACCCCATCATTTACCCCATCACTTACCCCATCACTTACATATTCACTAACCCTATCACTTACCTTTTCACTTACCCTGTCACTGACCCCATCACTTACATATTCACTAACCATGTCACTGACCCCATCACATACCTATTCACTAACCCTGTCACTGACCCCATCGCTTACCTATTCACTAACCCTGTCACTGACCCCATTACTTACATATTCACTAACCCTGCCACTGACCCCATCACATACCTAATCACTAACCTTGTCGCTGATCCCATCACATACCTATTTAATCACCCTGTCGCTGACCCCATCACTTACCAATTCACTTACCCTGTCTCTGACCCCACTTACACATTTACTAAATGAACGTCACCGTCTTACGTTCGGTAATTGATGTGCTTAGTCAACGCTTGGAGGTCATATTATCAAACATTTGTAACTTCAAATCATTGCTCCGATATCAGATGCAGACCCAGGAGAGGGCGTCTTCCCCTTTCCATTTTTAACCAACAAATAAGTAATTGCGTTTAGACTTAACTATCTGACCTCCTATAGAATCTAACTTTGCCTCAGAATGGAACATTTGACATAAACAAAAAATATCTGGGGTAAGAACCCCAGGCACCTTATATTGGAATTTGATTCAACGATCACATTTTGGTTATAACGCATATAAGTCTAGGTAATACTTGTACGCTGTATGTTTCATAATTACTTACGCGTGCAGACTTTATAGCAGAAGAAAATTTGGTTTAAAGCTTGGAAGAAGTGTCTCATTCTGGTTCAAATTTCTTTAAATGTGAAGTACATGACAGTATCAACGTTAATCATTGACGCGAACACTCTCCTACTATACTCTCCTGCAATAATTTATTTTATTTCTCTATTGCTAGGTTTCCAGCTTCCGTGATATGAACGTCTAATATCAGCTACGTAACTCCTGTATTGAGATTTTGAGGTTGTTTCGTCACCCTATATACGGTCAAATTTAAATCAATGTGATGACGTCAGAAAGATTTCAATGCATTGCTACACAATGCACAGTATAAAAGTAATCATTTCTTTTTGTGGCATTGACCGTTTGTTGAAATGACCGTTGGATAATAGATAAATGTTGTACACTTCCTTATTTGACATAGTATGGTCAAGGTAATCTCAGTGTAAGATGTTAGCATGCATCTAAGTAGATCGCAAATCAACAATGTAATAAGATATAATAGACCAGAGGTGTCAGATTGGTCATATGTGTGCGTGTGTATGTGTGTGTGTGGGGGGTGGACGTGGGGGGGGGGGGGGTGGAGATTG
>JAIPMN010005683.1:28692-40380 GCA_020650975.1 Apostichopus californicus
GGTGGAGATTGAGTGGGGGAGGTTAATGGAGAAGTTAATAATATACTCATTACAAATTACAATATTAGTTACAACCAAAGAAAGACAAGTGACCCATGTCAGTTTATTCAAGAGTTACAATCTATTGTTATTGATTTACAAATTCACAGCAAATTTCTAAAAACTTATTTTACATGTGGTACTGTCGTTATTAATAAATCCAAGCACTCCTTTTATTTGATATGTCTAAATGAACTCAAGTATATTTGGGAATGAGGAGTTGTAGGGGTATGACTAGATCATATATAATATTAAAGGCATTAATTAGTTACGACCGAAGAAAGATTCAAACTATTTCGCTCTTAGTCGATTTCATGTATTTCAATCATTTGTTATTGACGTTCATACTTTCAAGATATTTCTAGTAATTCATTTTATGTTATGCTATTTTCTTGCTAAAAACAATTTATATCAAGAGTTTTGTTTTTGTTGCAATGACTACCACCAAACTATAACGCCTCTGTTTTATCGGATGTTCAACTACGGTTAATATTGTTTTGTCTTTAAAGGCAATTCATTTTACGTTATGCTATTTTAGATATTTGGAAGAAATTCAAATATTTGAATTTCACAAGGAACGTCTTTTTCTAAAAAAAACGGGTAAGATTCCTGAATAACGCAATATTTACAAGAAAACAACACACAAGATGTTAGCCAACAAATCTAAGAAAAATTAATTTGTAAATTAAGAGAAAATAATAATTTCAAATTTCCCTCTCTTATAATCAATGAACATGCTTGTACGTTATTGCTTCACTTTGTTTGTATAGTCGCAGAGTCTGCTTGGGAACACACCCATCCATTCCCTGCTATAGGTTCATGTAATATATGATTTATCTCATATGTGATGTTTGAGGTATTTTACAATAAAAACGAATGAGACTTAGCCTATTTTAATTTAAAGTGGTCTGTTCAGTCCAATCTAAAGCTTGAATTTGATGAGCACATCACTGAAATGACTGGATTGTAAAATAAGATTCTAACTCCAGTCAACAATATTCATTTCCCAATAATATAATTATTGTTGTAGCTAATTAAATGTCCTATACATACATAAAATAATTATACATGACTGTATAGTGCTTAATGAGTCATTGCATGGATGAATAATAGAAAACAAAGATGTTTTCAAAACACCTGATTCGTCTGAAAGATGCAAGAGTGCATGTTTCGTACTGGTTTTGTTTCTTTCTGATATCCTTTTATCTTTCTATTTTCTATCATATCAACTATTATTACATTATGGTGAAGTAAGAACTCATAATTGTTACTATTTAAATGTTGCCTTCAATTTCACATCTTCCAGTCGGTCGATTCCGATCAACGAATAAAAAGACGGTTCTTCATCATCTGCATCGTCTGCAGAAACAAAAATAATGCACATCACGTGATCTTTTGCAAGTAATGTACATATTGGCAATGTCCTCTCCCGTACCTTGAGTTGTTCTTACCAGTACTTACATGTTTATATTATTCATAGTAGGACTGTGAACTACATGAACCATACGTACTGTTACAGGTCTTGTGAAATCAAGTGTATTCGGATGGAACGCTTGAGTTATATATTTACTGTGTTTGGTCGATTGAGTTATATACTTTACTGTGTTTGGTCGCTTAAGTTATATAATTTACTGTGTTAAGTCGCTTGAGTTATATACTTTACTGTGTTAAGTCGCTTGACTTATATACTTTACTGTGTTTAGTCGCTTGAGTTATATACTTTACTGTGTTTGGTCGCTTGAGTTATATACTTTACTGTGTTTGGTCATTTGAGTTATATACTTTACTGTGTTTGGTCGCTTGAGTTATATACTTTACTGTGTTTGGTCGCTTGAGTTATATAATTTACTGTGTTGGGTCGCTTGAGTTATATACTTTACTGTGTTTGGTCGCTTGAGTTATATACTTTACTGTGTTTGGTCGCTTGAGTTATATACTTTACTGTGTTTGGTCGCTTGAGTTATATACTTTACTGTGTTTGATCGATTGAGTTATATACTTTACTGTGCTTGGTCGATTGAGTTATATACTTTACTGTGTTGGGTCGCTTGAGTTATATACTTTACTGTGTTTGGTCGCTTGAGTTATATAATTTACTGTGTTAGGTCGCTTGAGTTATATACTTTACTGTGTTTGGTCGCTTGAGTTATATACTTTACTGTGTTTGGTCGCTTGAGTTATATACTTTACTGTGTTTGGTCGCTTGAGTTATATAATTTACTGTGTTTGGTCGATTGAGTTATATACTTTACTGTGTTTGGTCGCTTGAGTTATATACTTTACTGTGTTGGGTCGCTTGAGTTATATACTTTACTGTGTTTGGTCGCTTGAGTTATATACTTTACTGTGTTTGGTCGCTTGAGTTATATACTTTACTGTGTTTGGTCGATTAAGTTGTATACTTTACTGTGTTTGGTCGATTGAGTTATATACTTTACTGTGTTAGGTCGATTGAGTTATATACTTTACTGTGTTTGGTCGCTTGAGTTATATACTTTACTGTGCTTGGTCGCTTGAGTTATATACTTTACAATGTTTGGTCGCTTGAATTATATACTTTACTGTGTTTGGTCCCTTGAGTTGTATACTTTACTGTGTTAGGTTGCTTGAGTTATAGACTTGACTGTGTTTCATCGATTTACAATGCTTGTAGTTCTATCATGATTTAGTATTTTGCTAGAAGTAATTCTAGTTGTTTTCTCTCTTCTAATAAGATTCCACGATCCGACAAATACTATCATCAACCATAAAATATCTTTACAAAGCGCCCTCAATTTGACATACTATGTCATGGGGCTTATGAAGATTATGTAAATATTTAATGAATGTTAATCTTACGTTATTAATTTTTCAATAAAACCAACCTCCTTAGGTAGGGTCATATAAGCAGAATGAAGTCTGATCCAATACCCTGGTGAGTAAATGACAGCACAAAGTTCACATAACTTGTTGTTGACATTGTGTAAATATATCTTTATTGCTTAATATGAGAGGAGAAGATATGGTGACTAGGTTATAAAGTAGTCAGCTGAAAAAGATTAACAAATCAGCGACAAGCAGATTTGATATAGTCGCTGATAATATTTACATGAGACCCTGATCAAACAAGTCACCCTCGGTACGTTTATTTTATGGAAAAACCATAAATTGGTACCTGGTAAAAGGCACGGATCAGGAATGGGGGAGAGGGGGGTTACAAGTAGTTATTTGCAAAACCTTTCGCGTGTAGACCAAATTATACACCTCATTTATATTAGAATAACTATGCCTCAGAATACCACATTTCACGTCTAAAATGTTACTTTTCTGGGAAGCCTTTTCCAAATCCTGAATTCACCCGAACCGATTGACAGCAGACGATGCCAAGACACATTTCAATACTTCAAAGCTATCCTTCACATATTTCACTTGAAATTACCATAAAAGCTATCAGTATTGGCTATAAACATGCTGGAGAAGTCGAATAATGGTCACCCATGTCCATTTTGCATTACTCTGCTACCCTAACGTCAATCCCCTATTTGACACATTATATTGTCTATTTAGTCCATTATTACTGCCTTGACAGGCTTTGAGTACTTTTGAAAACATTTATTGACTTTAAACTATTGACATGCTTCCGTTCATTAAATTCCTGTTCAGAATAAAAGAGAAAAGAGCAAATAGTTTTGGAGGCTGGAACTGGACTGGTCTGCTTTACAAATCTAGAAGTGTGTCTAGCTTGATCAATTGTAATTTGATTTTCAAAATCATGTAAATATTCAGTTCTATAGTCCCATTGTAAAGTGTACATCATGAGTCATTGTTACTCATCATTACTGATATCCTATTACTACCCTATATGTATTTCATACAGTGATTTATTGTAACATATTGACACGAGCAACGTCACTCATACATTATTACCAGAGATTTCTTATAGCGCTTCCAGTGGTGGATCCAGGATTTCGCCGAAGGGGGGGGCCCAGATGGGAAATGCCTAATCGTCGTCCTGGGGGAGGGGTCTAAGGGGAGTGGGTGCCACCTTCACAAAATATGGAGGTCCTCGGTGCAATCTGGTGCTACTTTTCGTGAAAGTTTGGAGTAAAATTTATTTCCAATAAATCATGTATTCATGGTTTGCCGGGCATATATTTGCAATTCGAGCTAGTTGCGAGTCGTTTCCCTCTCTGCTAGCTTCGTGCTTGCTGGATCTGGACCAGGGGGGGCGTGCGAAAATATTTTTTTTGGGGGGGGCCCGTGAGCAGGTGATGACTATCTAAGCGGAGCGCCACCACGGGTTGGCGCGCAGCGTACAAGAAAAATTTTCGTCTGGCAGACCCCTCAGATTGCAGGAAACGGCACTTCCCGTGCTTTATGGCAGTAAGCAACACCCCTAAAATTGATCAAAATTTCCGGCAGTTTTTTATTTTGTGAAATATACTCGAAGGAAGTGATCGCCATTTATTCCTCAGTTTACCAATCCCTCGTCTCCCAGAAGCGCCCAAAATTTAAGAAATCGAAACATTTTTGTGTTGGCTGATCCATGATCGCCGCCCATGCCTGTGAGAAGTGGTGACTGGGTAAAGAAAAAGCTATGCCGTTATTATTATTCATTTTTTTTCAAAACTACCTATCAGATCATGAGGAAAATTTATCCTGGTGGACCTTTTAGCGAACTGATTGCATAGCTTAAGAAGAAGTTCACATGGAGTCCCATAATCTCTGTTCACCACATTTATCTTAACTTTCCGAACTTTGTTACAGGCTTAGAAAACAATTACAAAATTTGCCATTTTTTCATGGGAAATTGACTGACTTTGGCAAAGGTAACGGGTTGCACTTACTCTGGGACTACGTATATATAATATTGTTCAACGATGGCAGCGTTGATGGCACATTTGGTTCATTAGTTATCAACCAGTAATTATTTAACTGTTTTGATTGACTGAATACCAACAATTTACAACCATTGACCAAGCAGTCAACAGAAGCCCCATTCCTCGTAGGCCCTACAAGAAATTCAGTTGCTGACACTGTTCGAAAACCCTTTTTTTTAAATTATGACAAAATTTTATGACACCTTTGACAAAATTTGGGGGGTCTGTGCCCCCCCCCCCGGGCCCCAATGGGCACGACGCCACTGATCCGGACTGCCGCGAACGTACGTTAAAAGTGCATCGTGCTCAGTGCTTCCACACTCAAAATTTGTTTTTCCCGGAATGGAATCCAAAATTTCCCGAATCGGCTCGGTATTTCCTGAAATTTCCAAAGTGCCGTACGGCTCACCCTACGCAACACCTACATTTTTGTATACAAATAATTTTCACACTTCGAGACTCCATATGATTTTTTTTCTTTTAATTTTTTCATCACGCATGGGGCCCTTTCCCTCGAACGCGGTATAAAAAAAATTCAGGATTTTCAAAACGGGGGGGGGGGCCGGGCCCCCCGGGCCCCCCTGGATCCACCCCTGGCTTCTGCGCTCGATATCTTTCTCCGTAGCAGCAACGTTTTTGCAGTACTAGAAATAACTTACTTGACATGTCCAAAACAAATATAACATGTGTGTTAACTACAAATATATCGGGCTAATATCGATATCCGTATTCATTACACCCATTATCTTTTAAAATATAATATTTCCCTCTATGCTATCTACTAAGCGACTCAATTGAAGATAGGTGACAACGTGTAGTTTGTAAACTACGTTTATATCAAACTATAGCGTAAACGAATTTACACAAGCCTGTTTCATCGACATTGCAAATAGCATATCACAGCATAAACACAAATTCTGGACAAATCGAAGTGGAATAAAAAGAATGTGATACATAAAATAATAATTTAAAGTTGGAAGTACGTTGTGACTATTCCAAAATGTTTCAAGTTTCTAGATATGATGTAAATCTTTATTTTAGAGGGCGCTCGATATTTTCCCTAGGTCAGTCTCTTCGCAGAAGTTCTTTCGGAAATACTTCCATGGCTCCTTAAATGTTAGCTTTTTGTTGTTGGTGGTGAATTTTTCTTCCGCCGAGATTAAACTAATGAGTGCGGTTACGAGCATTAAAACGGCTGTTATTGGTAAATATAATCTGATAGTGTCATATATACACACACCAGCTATAGGAGTGAACAAATCATCATTATTTGATTCCAGATTCAATAGAGTCAGCTCGCGCATACACAGCAACGAGGCTCAAAGTGATCAGTAAACACGGTATATGGCCCTGGTTTTCCATGTTTTTTTGGGGCTTGGTGACACCAGTTTTCACTTTAATTATCTTAGTGAATGTGTCGGCTTGGGAAGGGGCCTTACGTAGAGGAAATGCCCCTCGCATTTAAACCTTCTACCTCATTACGGGTGCTTAGTTGCAAAATGATGTTATACAGGAGAAGACAATGATCAAAATCGTTCACTTTCTTTTCTACGCCTCTGCGTCATCATACAAATTCACACTGGGTGTTCGTTTGCTTGTGAGTGTTGTGCATTTACGACATCGTGTTATTTTAAATAATCCCCCGCCAGAAACACACACATCAATGTAAGTTTCACTGCAAGTGCTCTGAATTTGTTCAATATTACTATATGGTTGTACAAAAGGGCTGTAGGCGAAGTAAATGGTAGAACAAAGTTCACAATGATACTGTTGTTGTCACTATGTAGTGTACATAAACTTCAGTAAGGTCACTGTGCAACAGAGACATGCTATGTAATCTAACTAATTAACAGGAACGGATAGCCAATCAGGGCAAGCAGAGTAGATTACGTATCTGGTAAATTATACATGTATATAATAAATATCAGACAATCACCTTAACTCAATAGAAAGAGTATTATGATAGAGTATGTTTATATCCATATATATATATGTAACCAAAAATAAGTTAGGGTTAGGGTTAATCTAACCAAGACATAAAGAATTGAACATTTCAAAGCTGTATCTTTACATACCAATTATTGGTTATTACCATAAAGGTGTTATTGTCTTTACATTTGCTATGAAACTCAAATAATGATCATCCATGTCCACTACTTAAAATTACATTCAACTATTCCATTCTAAACATTTCCCTCTTTGACACATTATCTATCTGAGCCCATTCTAAGCCACTTATCTGTGACTTGATACACCCATTCAGACATGGGCGTATGCAAGGGTCCCCCTTTGTACCCCTGGTAAATCAAAGCAGTATACAATAAAGCAAGAATAACTCAACATGATACGCTCATGCACCCCCTATGAGGCTAAATTTCTCTCGGAAAAATAATGTTTTCGATAAAACAAGAATATCAGAGACAATTTATTATCTGAAAATTGAAAATGTCTCAGCTTAAGTCCCATGATTTCCAGCAGAGATTAGAATACATTTCAGAGTAATTTAATTTCTTCCAGTAGCCAAAAGGGTGGGGGAAGAGGGGTGTAGGCAAGGAAATGCTCTCCCCACCCACCCACACCCCCCCCCCAAAAAAAATCGAGGGACGAGACAAGGTTGCCAAAAAAAGTGACAAACTAAAAATAATTAGCCATGATATAAATGTATTGATACTGGATAGGCTACTTGTCTTTAAGGCACGGCGTATTTTGCCACTGATCAAGGTTTCCTTCATTAGTCATACTAAGCATAGAACGAGATTTATCCAAACAAGTTAACTCTGATTCAGTAATACTTTTAGTAAACGTTCCGTGCGTCCTAAGACACTAGTGTGTCGTCTTCAATAAAAACACAACATCTCGAGATGGGTCTCTGAGATCTGATATACCTGTATATACCTATCCTAACGTACTATTATGTACTTATGTAAATATGTTATATCGTTAATATATACAAAACCGTAGCCACAGTAAGCAGTGAAATAAGCCGTTTTGTTACCGATAAGTTTTACATAGCTGTATTATTATAAATATACATAAAGAGCAATTTGATAGATTGGAAAATCAACTTTTGCCTTACTATTTGAAATGAACCTCCACTAGTCAAGCTAATAGCCTATATATATTTTTTTATGAATGTCATAAAGAATCGATAATTATGAGAGAATCTGAATGAGCCAATGGGAACACGTGGATAAACCTTATGATAATGGGAATCTAAATGAGCCAATGAGAACACGTGGATAAACCTTATGATAATGAGAATCTGAATGAGCCAAGGAGAACACGTGGATAAACCTTATGATAATGAGAATCTGAATGAGCCAATGAGAACACGTGGATAAACCTTATGATAATGCGAATCTGAATGAGCCAATGTGAACACGTGGATAAACCTTATGATATTGAGAATCTGAATGAGCCAATGAGAACACGTGGATAAACCTTATGATAACGGGAATATAAATGAGCCAATGAGAACACATGGATGAACCTTATGATAATGAGAATCTGAATGAGCCAATGAGAACACGTGGATAAACCTTATGATAACGGGAATCTAAATGAGCCAATGAGAACACGTGGATAAACCTTATGATAACGGGAATCTGAATGAACCAATGAGAACACGTGGATAAACCTCATGATAATGAGAATCTGAATGAGCCAATGAGAACACGTGGATAATCCTTATGATAACGGGAATCTAAATGAGCCAATGAGAACACGTGGATAAACCTTATGATAATGGGAATCTGAATGAACCAATGAGAACACGTGGATAAACCTTATGATAATGAGAATCTGAATGAGCCAATGAGAACACGTGGATAAGCCTTATGATAATGCGAATCTGAATGAGCCAATGAGAACACGTGGATAAACCTTATGATAATGAGAATCTGAATGAGCCAATGAGAACACGCGGATAAACCTTATGATAATGAGAATCTGAATGAGCCAATGAAAACACGTGGATAAACCTTATGATAATGGTAATCTGAATGAGCCAATGAAAACACTTGGATAACTAATATGATAACGGGAATCTGAATGAGCCAATGAGAACACGTGGATAAACCTTATGATAATGCGAATCTGAATGAGCCAATGAGAACACGTGGATAAACCTTATGAAAATGCGAATCTGAATGAGCCAATGAGAACACGTGGATAAACCTTATGATCATGAGAATCTGAATGAACCAGTGAGAATATGTGGATAAACCTTATGATAATGGCAATCTGAATGAGCCAATGAGATCACGTGGATAAATCTTATGATTACGAGAGTATGAATGAGCCAATGAGATCACGTGGATATAATGTATGTTAACGGGAATATGCATGAGCCAATGAGAACACGTGGATAAACCTTATGATAATGAGAATCTGAATGAGCCAATGAAAACACGTGGATAAACCTTATGATAATGGTAATCTGAATGAGCCAATGAAAACACTTGGATAACTAATATGATAACGAGAATCTGAATGAGCCAATGAGAACACGTGGATAAACCTTATGATAATGCGAATCTGAATGAGCCAATGAGAACACGTGGATAAACCTTATGAAAATGCGAATCTGAATGAGCCAATGAGAACACGTGGATAAACCTTATGATCATGAGAATCTGAATGAACCAGTGAGAATATGTGGATAAACCTTATGATAATGGCAATCTGAATGAGCCAATGAGATCACGTGGATAAATCTTATGATTACGAGAGTATGAATGAGCCAATGAGATCACGTGGATATAATGTATGTTAACGGGAATATGCATGAGCCAATGAGAACACGTGGATAAATGAAACGATAACGGGATTTACTTCTGTATTCAACTTTTCTAATAAAAACGAACGATCATATTCTGCCTATTGTAGAATGTTTATTGGGGTACCAGTGACATATTTCTGTTCATTGTCTCCTTATACAGGCATCGGAAGATGGTTCAATTCAGAAGGGGGTGGGGGGGGGGTGGAAGATACCGAAGGCAGTGGGATGTATATATAAAAAAGTATCGAGTATGTCGAGTATGTCTAAGATTATAACACGTAATGTGTGGGTGACAGGCATTGGGTCAGTGGGACATATGACATTCATTTAAAAGGAAATACTGCCAACATCTTGGAGAGAAAATTTTCCCTGTGAATTTCGTACCGCAAATTTTCAGTAAATAACGTCTTAGAACAAGAGAGAACATTTTAATATGTGTCTTAGAATAAAAGAGCCCTTTTTAATAATAGTTCTAATAACACTTTTTAAATATATTTTTCAACAAAATGGCATTTCTTAATTATTTTTATATTTCACAATTTGAGAAGAGTACTTGTTATTAAAATATATCATTTCTAATGATATGAATCAATATCAAATATCGAACAATACTGGTTGTCATTGTGTGATGTAGATAATCTTCATTACGGGGGATAAATAGAAAGAAATTAGAAATATCTCAAATTGCTGCAGCTTCCGGGGCTTCGTCCCCTGCACCCTATTTGGGGCTTTCAAATACATATCAGTAAAACGGAATTCCTCTTTGAAATGTATTTATTTTTTGCTATAAAATGACTTTAGATATCTGAACAGTGAAACTGGTGCAGCTGAAGTCCTAATGATACCCGCTAGGGCTTAGAATACATTCGAGAGGAATTTAATTCCTCTCTCTGAATGTGTTTTCTTGCTTAAAACTCGATACGAGTTTCGGCGTATCCAGAAGGGCTAAGGACATAGAACCCCCACCCCCCTCTCCCACACGCAAACATTTTAGGGGACGCAACCGGGGTAGGCAAAAAGGAAAAACGGCAAACGAAAAGTAAATAGCCATGACATATATGATACTGGATAGGCTGCTTGTGTTTATAGTATGGCGTGGTCTGCTTCTCATCAGGTTTTCCCTCATTAGCAACACTATGCATAGATCGAGATTTCTCTGAACAGTTAACTTTGATTCAGTAATTGACTCTTCTAGACAAAGTTCCCTGCGTCATGTGGTACCGGCTTGTCGTCTCTAACATAAACAACATCTCATTTGAGTCACTGATATATGGATACCTGCGTATATATGCTGCTTATATACGTACTATTGTGTACTGTACTTGTTTTTCATCGTTATTATATAACGAACTATATGGGCACAGGCTGGGGGCCTCACAATCATATTGTGCGCTAGGGAGATATATGTGGGGGCTATACAAATATGGGATATGTGACCAGTGCAAAGAGGGGACCCGGTAGCGAGCTTTTTTCCAAACAGGTTTGCAATTATGTGTAAATAGTCTATCATGATTGGTCGGAAAGTTACGTCATCACCAATCTTCACTTTGAGGTTAACAAAATTCATTCGTTGCAACAAAGATATACCCGTCCTATATGTACGGTGTTTATTCAATAGTTACCTCTATATATGATTTAGCCCAATGAAGATACATATAATTCAACAGTTCAGTTGTGGAAGTTAAGCCTTGATTATTCGCGTACCATTTTCCAAATTTTAGACAGTCCTAATCTAGTCGCGCAATTCACTCACGTATTGTACCGATTCGAACTATTGCTGTTGTCATGTTTAGCCGATATTCATTTAAGACTCGTGAACTCTCGTCGTGAAGTTGATCTTAGTGCGCCCGTTCCACGAAACGAATTCCGATTTCAATAGAGCGGCTTACGATTCTTGAATACCGTAAACACGAACCCGATGGAATGTAGCGTATGTATCATAAGTAATGTTAACATTAAAAGTGGTGATGGCCCCATCTCGGATCATCAGTCGGGGGGGGGGGGGGGGTT
>JAIPMN010005684.1:0-13834 GCA_020650975.1 Apostichopus californicus
TATATATATATAGCCTTTGTATTATCTTAAAATATTTCGATTAATCTTTCAGCTTTTATGCTCTAGCGAACCGTATAGTTAAAGTGGGGTGTGTAATAGAGGCTGACATTTATAACAGGTACTCTACACCCTGTCGGCCGCCTTGACGATTTAGTCATCTTCATTAGATCATAGAAAATGATGACTCATTGAAGAAGCAATGAATTACGTCATGCACTAATTAACGAAGGCGTGCTTGTAGTATTTGTTTGTTAAAATCAGTAAGCACTTCAAGTTGCCTGTAGGTTTTGACTAAGTACTGCAGACACATTGCGGTCGCGGTACGTAAACTAAACATTCTACATTGGCAGACTACAGACAACCATTGGACATGTATAAATATATGTATATAAAGTATTCATGGTGTAGCCGTGTTGATATATAGTCGAATCGGAATCATCAATGCATGTTTCTGAAGGATTAATTGATGACGCAGTCAGAGTTGAATACCGGCGTATGACGACATGTCTGGGTTTCAGCTTGTCTGTTTAACAAGAATTTCCATTTAATCTTGGCTAGAATTGGTATTCTTAAGCATAACCAAATTTCCACCAAACACACAAAAAGGGAAAAACAAAATAAAGAACCCTCGTCATAAATTCGTCGAAATCTCAAACCATAATCGTTCCAATTAAATTTAGCTGTAGGATTGTTCAGAAAGAATAACAAGACTTGAAATGAAAACCATTTCAGGCCGACAATTTTCATAAAGTTTACCATCGACAAATGTTTCCTATATATTAATAATTGAACTGTGGATGGTTAATCTGAGGAATTAGTTTTATTGATCTATGGAAATCCGTTAACTGAACGATTTTGGGCTAATTGGTTATGTCACTCATGTATGTTTCGAAAGTTACGGGTAGCATAATATCGCAGCGACGATTAACGTGTTTACGATAGGCAAAAGATTTGATTGTGCGCGGTTGTATTTACGTCATCCTGCCAAGGTAACTCATAAAGTTGCTTTGAGAAGCTTGTAGACTCTAGAGGGGCTACTCTGTGAATTCCTATACTGATTTGATGAGCTCCTTAAGGCAATAACTTGGCTCTGTTCCTTAGAGTGTCTCAACCTCCCTCAGACTGCCACCGCTCTGTCGATGGAGAAGGTTGTACAAAGCGTGAGATGTTTCATACGTGAACAGTCCAGTGGAATCAAAACTTCAAGACCAAAAATATGGCACTACCAATTCAAAATAATTCCCTACGCACGGAAAACCAAATCTTATAGGCATATTCATGTCTAGCTCCCATTCTTCACCAGTCAAACGAATGCAGCTTATAAGAAAGTTTGCAATTGAAGTATAGGAACATATCACTATGAATGAATCAAATTTGTTTAAAGAGAGTGTACAAGTTCTTTATAATTTGAGATTTCATGGGGTATGTTCCAAGTCGTAAATAGAATTATGGATCTAAATATCGTCTAACTAATTGTCTAATAAGTAAAACTTTAGCTATAATCGACACTGTACGCGCTTACACCCTCTGTAAATCATGCTATCCAAGTATTCCTCATCACCTATTTCCCCAACTTCGCTCCTTTCCCTTTTCTCTCCGCATTCTCTCACCCCCCCCCCCCATGCCCCCTCTCCATCTTCCAATTTCTTTTCCCACTTCTTCCACATATTATAGTCCTTGCCTCCGCTTTCCGCATCCTTCTCTCTTCAATGCGCTCTGCAACCCCTGCAATACAACGTTCCAAAGAGACTATACCGTGGTGCCGTATACCTGAATACGGTGAGAGTTTCAGTAGCAACAACCATTATAGGTCTACGGGTTCAAAACCTCAACAGGAACCAGATTCCCATGACCTATGCAAAATTACTGCTTTTGCCATATTGCTGAGCAGAGTTTTCCATGGATTTGGTATTTCTGGTTTGCCGTATTGGGAACTGGAGTTTGTTTTTGTTGTTTCAATGGTTACGAAACAACTTTGTTCATCAATGCAGCAATGCTATGGTGAAAGTGGTACCTTCAGTTGTCTTCGCTACCTTTTTGTGATAAACTAAACTATAATAAACTACCCCCCCCCCCACCCCACCCACCCCGTCCCTTATCGTTTCCCTCACTGTCCCCTCTCATTCCGTTCCCTACCCTGAACCCTACAGCCCTTCCATATCTTTCATTCTGTAAGTTTCTTTCGACCTAAGTAAGCATCAGTCACAAATCACATGTCTTGCCGTGCATCGCATGTACCGATGTACGTCTTTCCGGGCATACAATAAATGTCCAAAGTGACGTATGTAATTGTTGTGATATAGTTGCGACTCTGATGTTTGCACAAAGCGTAGGGTAGGAGAAAAGGCTCTCTGTGCCTCATGATCGATTATTTAACTCGATCCATTACCGCCGTTTTACGTAGCTGCTTCCAACAACCAGAAGTAGTTTACACTTCTAATCAAGCAGTAAATAAAACAAATCGTTGATCACTGGGTAAAGAAATGAGGTCATACTTTGGTCATTTCAAGTATCGATCAAAACAATCAGCCAGCATAAACAGACTCAAGTGATAACCATGCGTAGAAAGCTAACGCAAGCAAAACGTGAACAAGTTTTACATAAAAAAATTGTTCATATAAAAACCATTTTCCAGTGTGTGTGTTGCTTTTTAAGATTATACGTTAATCTGACCGAACAAAGTCCGATAAGTCAAAATGTAATATTCGAAATAAAACTAGATAAAATCTTCAATTTGACTCCTTTAAAGAAAAGTCGATACAATTATTTGCTTACTCCTTATCCGGAAAGACAGCTCCAACCACAAAGCTATACAGCAATATTTTCCAAGCACACCCTCCATTCACTTCGGTACCAAAATTTCCAGTATTCTATATAGTATTTAAATTGAATTTTCTTAGCAAAGAGGCTCCCACTTTTAAAGAATATGTCATAATTACATTTATTATGACAAAAAAAGGGGTAAGTGTAATGTATGAAAAGGGGCTCTTTTTGGGGTTTTTTACCCACAAAGCTGGTATAGGGGACTTGCCACATGCACCACCTCCTACCCCCCCCCCCCCCGGATGGACTGTATTTATCATAACTTCATTTTAATCATCTTTCCTTTGCTGGTTGAGCCTTTCTTTCCACCTGCAGATTGTGACGAATCTTGCTTTTATACGCCGCAGATAAGCCCGATCTACCCAGGGCGCTGAGGAACGCTGAACGAAGCTGAACTTTTAAAAGGGTTTACAAACCAAACTAATCATCTTTAGCTAAATATGACAGAGATATTTGTGACGAACAACTCCCCAAAACAGCTTAGAAATATCCTTTCTTCCGTTTGGGAGATGACGTAGAGTTGAAGTATAAGTAGTGTCTGGGAGCTGAGGCCTTTTTGTTCATCTGTGATGTCTATAGTACCGCTATAGAATCTGAAACCTTTACATTCTCTCTGTTTTTCTTTTCACATTTTCAAAGCAGAATGTGAACATTGTTGACACTGAAACCAATAAAATAATAAGGTCTTCTTTGAGAGTTTGGAAGTGTTAGAATTCCATATCCCATCTCCATTACAGAAAACAACCGTTGTAGTAAACAATAAAGAAAATCATAAATAATGAAGCACACGTTACTTGATGATGTCATAGTTTAAACTTGATCAAGTCTTCGGCCTTGTTTGAGTAGACACACCAAATGTATAGTAGCTCCCAAATGGAATAAGATGTTTCTTAGCTGTTTGGGCAAGCTGTTCATGACAGTTATGTCTATCACATAGACTGATAATGATGGTTGGGTTCATGTCTCCTGGCTGGAGGGTGGGGTGAGGAGGGGGGGGGAGTTGTTCATGACAGTTATGTCTATCACATAGACCAATGACGATGGCTGGGGCTATGTCTCCTGACTGGAGGGTGGGGTGAGGAGGGGGGGGAGAGTTGTTCATGACAGTTGTGTCTATCACTTAGACCATTGATGATGGTTGGGTTTATGTCTCCTGGCTGGAGGGTGGGGTGAGGAGGAGGGGGAGGGAGTTGTTCATGACAGTTATGTCTATCACATATACCGATAATGATGGTTGGGTTTGTGTCTCCTGACTGGAGGGTGGGGTGAGGAGGGGGGAGGGGAGTTGTTCATGACAGTTATCTTCATCACATAGACTATTGATGATGGTTGGGTTTATGTCTCCTTAAACACATCATTCAGTCAGCTTCATCTGACGGTGGATTTCAGTCAAGGTGTTATTAGATGGATCTTTTAAGTAAACCACAGAGAAGGAATTATAATTTGTAATCATAAGATACGATTATAATATTATGATAACCGATATTAATAACATGAAACGAAACAGATGCACTAATCACGATCCTTCAAAGAAAAACAGTTACATGTTTTCATACAGACTGATGAACTGCGAATAATGTTAAATTTATCTTAAGATTAGGTTAAACAATTCAACTTTAATCCTCGCCTCATTCATCTTTAAATATTCGCGATTAACGCCGACGGACCGTCTTATTGTCTAACATATCTTTGTACTCACTGCCGATGCTGCCAACTTGTACTTAACGTTTCACGTGAGTCTGTCACGCAAGTGTACTATATATAACTAGATAGATAGATGGATAGACAGACAGACAGACAGAGACAGAGACAGAGAGACGGACGGACGGACGGACGGACGGACGGACGGACGGACGGACGGACGGACGGACGGACGGACGGACGGACGGACGGACGGACGGACGGACGGACGGACGGACGGACGGATGGATAGATGTATGGACGGATGGATCGATATATGGATGGATGGATGTATGGATAGATACAATGATTACTCCTCGGATCTGATTGGACCTAAAGTTTCTCGAAGCCGATAAAATACTAACATCTGAAACGGCATGAGCAGTGTGAAGGTGTCCATCAGATGATATTAGGATCTGTTACTATTGTCAATACGAGTGCTTTGAAGGAATGATAGGAGGCAAAGTATAAAGTAGTATTAGATATTAGTATTAGATATTTACCTACTTGGCTTGTACAAGCTTTTACCGGGTTCGAAAAGTTAAAAAGAGGATTTTTTTTCAGCACGTTCAACGTCAAATAATTTTAAATTGAAGCTAAGAAACAGGTGATGATTCGTACCTTTATCAGTCTGTTACTCCAAAGGATTGCTGATAGTAGTTTGACGATAGTAGTTTGACATTAAAACTAGTGAGCCAACATAAGATATTACTGCGATGGATTAAGATAAAATATTCTAAAGATCGAACGAGTGAATGAGATTGATAGAAATCCCTCCGTTCAATAAGGTTCATAAGCTTGCTGGCTTTGTGCTAGTGTATACGTGCAGGCATGGCGGGGTACATAGATGTATAGGCCTATACGTGTGTTTGTGTGACTTGGGTATACTGGTATACTTGGTCATGTGACAATCAAGAATATATACACTTGCATGCATGTGATAGCCTTCTCGACGTGTGGATGTCGCATTACTGAGAACGAGAAATTTATTTGTACTTTAAAAATTCACTGCGGATAACATAGGAAAAACATTGATCCTATTCGACAGAGGTAACCCATGAAGGAATTAGTTGCCTTATCAGCATTAACTCGGTTGTATGTTCATTAATGATGGCTGAAAACATTGGACGAGTTTTTCCTACAATTTCCGATGTCAAGGTCAAGTAATTTCAATGTTACGAACATTTTTTTGTAAACACAAATGTAACTTAACTACTTCGAAGATGGTAACGCATTATACAACATTGACATTTAAATTGCATCCAATTCGGCAAAGGTCAACTGAGGTCAACACGTGACTAGCGTTATGACTGATATAAAAAGGACGATCAGAGACAAGTCGGACCTTTGGACAGTCATGTCCCCGGTCCTCCTTTTTGAAGTCTTATTTTCGCATAAGTATATTATCAAAATAAGAAGCATGTGTCTTATATTATCTTATATTTTTCAGGGTGGCTTAATTGAACCCGGATACCGGCCCATGGACAAACTTTATTGAGATTAATAATGTTGAGTAAATCCGCCTCGTCGATATTCTTCGATATCCATGTCAATTGAGGTCAGGGAATGTCAAATAGTGACATCAATGAAAGGAACCCTGATGCATGATGGGTAGGAGGAAGTCACAGAGTAACAGGGTTAAGAATTCAAGTGAGGTCATGAATATTGAAATTGTGAAATTGCAACAAAAAAAAAATAGTAATGATAATGTAAATGTTCTAAAACATATTTGGAACTGACAACAATATAACTATACTTTGATTAATCGATGGTTTTAATTTTGATGACTTTCTTAACAAAACTTTTAGGTCACTTTTGTTATAAAACATTCCACAAAAATGTAAATATATACTTACACCCGGTATTTGGTTAGATTTGCTCCTCTACAGAACTAGAACAATAGATACGGAATCACGAAGCCGAGGGTTTACCCTGGATTGTAGTTATACGCAATCAGCCTCTTTATACGCAATCAGCCTATTTACCCCCACCCCCCCCCCCCCACCCCACCCCCTAAATCTATATGAATTTAGGTTTTTTGTCATTTAATTTTTATATTTGGTTTCGGTAAGGCTCAATTTTGCGTTAAAGTTGACGTTAGCAGGTTAGGACCTATAGCATACCCGGCAAAATGGCTGTACAGCAAGTCCATGTTTAGTTTCGGTTTGTACTATAGACCTACTGTTCTTCAGGTTTACCACATATAGTTATGACTTGTGCTGTTTTCGCTCAATATCTGCGAATATTCTATAAATATAGCAATGGTGTTTCCTCGTGTTTCTATTAATAGGCGTTTTACAAACTACACCGCTATGCAGTCTCTCACTGTGGTCGTTCGTATCTTGCGAAGTGTAGGAGGATTTAAAACAGCTTCAATCGATTTTTCTTTAAATGAATACGTCACTAGGGTAATCATGATGCTTAGTTACCATACTATTAGCTAACCGGAAGTTTAATTAGACTAAAAAGAACGCAAATGTTCATGTGTTGCTTAACTTTGTTTAACTTCATAAAATTCATAACGTATAGATTGAGGGGAAGTTTTCGAGGAGAAATTTAATCTAGTAATACAGATATATCGATTAAAAAGCACGGCTGTCGCCGTCAATGAAATTTTTGGCACGTAACTCTGTCTAGCAGTTTTGCCGCACTACCGGAAGTACTGACTAAACTGCATTGAAGAGAGGATTAGTGTACTGCCAATAGGAGTCGAGTAGGATGGGAGAAGGTGGTGCATGTTGTGACTAATGAGGTACCGGTGAGTGCCCATAGGGCCCCAAAAGCCACAAGGGGCAGTTATCCCATCTTTTCGAGGTGTCCCTTACAACAAGGTGGAGGATGGGGGGGGGTAAGAAAATGGTACCTTATGCCTCCAGAGTATATTAATTCGGCACGGTTTGTGGAGAAGCAGTGGTGATGTCAACATAGTCATTGGCAGTGTTGGATTGATAGGGGGAAATGGGCAATTGCCCCTGGTCCCCCTGCCATAGGGCCCCTCTATACAAAAAATAAGTTGCTGTGTATTTCAGTTTCTGTGTATGAGGGACCCGCCGAACGAAACTGGAGTGCCCCGGTCACCCCCCCCCCCCAACCCTAAGGTCTAAATCCGGCACTGGTCGTGGGAATGTGGATGCTAAGCTCTATTATTCCAGGCATGCAAACATCTACAATATCTTAACATCTTAAATACCGTTACAGCTATTTTATAGTATCGTCTTATATCAAGCATGTGCCTGGATATATCACATATCTGAACTACAGGGTAGATTCCCTTTATAGTCAAAGAACATCCTCTTCGTCCCCCTTCACACCATCCCCCACCCCACCCTTTACGCCTTTTTATACCTCTCGTCACCTTCCATGATCCACCCACTGCATACAGATGGGAGACTGATAACATGACTGGAAATGATTGACCACACTCAAAGCCTATTTTAAAATTAATAAACTTACCTTTTGACGGTAAACCTTGTTAGCCACCGACTAAAATTGCGACTCAGTGTCAAGAGTGATCACAGATCGGTGTAGGAACCACTTCAAAGTCCCGAAAGAAACGCGGGAAAACTATTGAGAATCTGTTATACACCGCAGACGACGCGGTTGTCAAGAGACTGCAGGTAGAATAGAACAAAACAATAAACCCTACTGTGAGAATAACTAAAAGTAGCGTTCTGAATTGATTGGGATCAATTATGCGATGTTAAAATTCCATAACATGAATGTTCTTGATTATCTTTGATATAATTGCCACGTTTCATGTCAAAATGGTGAATTCAAGCTGAAACGTTTGAGTTTTTGTTTCAAATTGTGTTTGACATATTTCATACTAAGATGGAAAATGTCTGGCTGACGAAACGTTAATAACCGAATACTTAATTGCGTCATTGCTTAATTGCTAAGAAAGGTTCTTTTGATGAAATAATAAAAATTTAATAGGAAGGATTTTATTGTAAGTAATTCTCGGCTTAGTTTGGCAAACGTTTGGACCAAAGCACAACAAAAAGTTGTCGCTGAAAATCTTTTTATATCAGCTTCATTATTAAAAGTAAAAAACAGAACAAAAAGAAAATGAACAAATAAGAAAAGAACAAAAACACAACAGTTGGCAGGAAGGACGTTATCTGAAGGGAACAAAAATAAAAAACCAACAAACAATATTAACATCTTTGCAGCCTTCCTATATAGCTGGATTATATCCAATGGTTTATTTTATCAAAACCACTTTACAAGTCATAAATATCATATCACAAAATCATACACTTTTGTTATATTCATTCCGTGTCCTAATTCTTTCTTATCTATATTTCAAGTGAGACTAAACTACAAAAGGATGGAAGTAAATTACTTGTCTGTGATTTCTCTCTCTGTCTCCCCCCCCCCCCACCCGCCCCTCTCTCCACCTCTCTCTCTCTCTCTGTTATAATCCATTATTAGATTACAATATCAGACAGCTGTAATATGCTATAGCCTACGGTATACCTGTTGAAGGGTGATTCTTTCACAAATTAGGATTATGTAAACCTTTCGATCATTTTGTTTCCACAAAAGAATTTAAACAATAAACTCTATAATAATTATAATGATATAATCTGTTTTGGATCTTAGTATAAGTTACCCCCGTTTTTCCTATTATTATTACCCCCAGGGTGCCATCATGTTTCATAGACCGCCGCTGTCATTCACAGTTGAATACCTCGTGAGTACCGGTGATACCCAATCTATTTCATCATATATTAGCTGCAAATTTTTTTTTTTTTAATCCAGTTTTTCTTGTTGATCTTTCACTTAAACACCTAAAGTTATCCCCAATATTTTTTTGCGGTTTTCTACAAATGTCGCGATGAAATTGGATGTAATTGTTCCTGCATTCATTTTAAATCAAATAATATTATAAAACAAGTTGAATAATTCGTGGGAACATCACCCTGAATTTGAACCCCGTTTGATCCTCTCCAGTTGCGCCTTTAATGAGAATCATCCGACGCGATGCTTAAAATAACCCCAAATCGAGCTATTTTCAGACGAATCCATTGTATCCCACCCACTCGTCGGTTCGGCTAGCACAATGCATAGGTCTATTTACAAAAACGAAAGTATAAGCAAATAAAATATAGGACGTCTCTTTTTATCAAAGAAGACGAAGAAAAAGTTAAATAATTAATCATTTATTGCTAACAAAAACAACGGTGGTAAAATTATATGGAATAAATTAGGGAACATTTTATTTATAGTTCAATATATATTGGCTATTATTATTTTTTATTTATTTTTTATCCTTAGTTCGGAGGGATCATGCAGATTTACAAGAATAAGGTCAACGTCCGTGCTTATTGCCATTTGATAGCAGGGCAGACGACGGGCCAACTCGGCATGGGTTTTGCTGACAAACTTTCGTTTTCTCAACCGATGACATAGTCTATGGGAGTACAGCGCAGTAATATACCATCATATGCAGAGTTTCTCGAACTGTTTGACTGTATACCACCGCCGAGGTATAACCTGGCGTATCGGTCCGATTTTTCATCGCTCACTGAAGTGAATGTAGGTTCAACTGAATACCGAGGCGTCGATTAAAGGCAGGAAAAATGATTTTATTTGTTGAAATATTCGCTATATGTCTTTGTGTTAATTGAACAATATTTCCAACTGGTGTTGTTTCATTATTATGAAAAATAGAAATGAACTAGTTTATGATATGGGTTCATTTTATTGCATAACATTTTAACAAACTCAAATGGAAAACTTTGTAAGACCCGGAGACTGCCTGCTGACAGCAAACGCTTTCTTTTTGCATTAATCTATCTATAGACCTATACTGTATTTTGAGACAATGTATAGCAGGGGTTCCCTAACTCGGGTGCATGAACCCCCAGGGGGTGCGTTAGTCTATCCCAGGGGGTTCCTGAGACGTTTCTGAAAGTCAAAACTAGAGTACTTTTTGTTGAACTAAAATCTAATATATATCATATCATTTAGCAATGTACAAAAGTCGTACCTATCGACAAACTTTTTTCGCGTTCCATATACGCATATGTTGCCATAGTGTTACCGTACCGTGCATGTGTTAAAAAACAGGAGCATCCGTCTCATCGTGTGGGATAGGTGATCGATGCGGGATACAATTCGTGATCTGATCTTGAAGTTTCCAAATAAAAATTTGTTCATCTCTTGTTTTTTTTTTCATAACAATATTACACTATGAACCTGATCTTTTACGAAGCACTGTTATGCGTATTATAGTATAATAATGACTCAGATCGAGTCTCGAAAAGTTGGGGGTTCGTGGACAACTCTGACATCCACAGGGAGTTCATGGGGGATACAGTTAGGGAAACCCTGATGTATAGTAAAACTTGCAAATGTTGCTTCAACATATCTCATGAGAGCGTAAAAAGAAGTAAAAAGTCCACATGTGAACAGGTGGTACGCTACATGCTATAAGGCCTAATCTGTGTATGTTGTCAAAATCCAATCGATATATCGAACTATGACACCAGTTTACTTCCGTACATCTGTAATGTAAATTATTAATTACCAATTAGTCACAATCAAAAGTTCATATTTTAATTAGATATATAATGGAATAAACATTCTTATGCCTATAGCGTTCATTGCGTAGCTCATCAGCCCAATTCTTTATCAATGATTCGCTAAATTATTTAGATTAAAGGTAAGTATGTACTGTGCACAACTGCTACAAGTTTTCACTTCATTCGCTGCAATTTGACATAAGGTCACGGAAAACCCCGGATATCCAACCAACAGAATAGTTACAGTATGTCATCCTCGACGGACTGATTAGATTTGTGTAAGGCAGAGAGAGCTAAATTTAGGACATTCCTTTTGCTTTTACCGTATTTTCACTTATTTTGAATAATGCCTTTGGCACAAAATTAATTTTGATACGCCGTACGCCATTACAACACACTTTTTTTCATCTAGGATGCATTTCTATATCTCCCCCCACCCCTTCCCCCTATTTTTGTTGGGAAATAACCCTCTGAATATGTGCAGATTCATCAAGTAAACCGACTGGAATATCTAGTCTAACATACCATCAGGTCATGCAAAACTCAATAGGGAAACATAAGACTTTTAATGCCTTAAATGACATGTTTACAATATACATTACAAGTTCGTCAAGTACAAATGATGTGCAATGCCATCCAAGAGGTGCACCACACTTAAGTTGTTTATATGAAGTTTACAGGACATGTTTGTGTTGACTTATTCACATTTATAAAATAAGAAACAAAACAAATGGATTAACATTAATATGTAGGCCTGCATTGTCTAGCCGATGCCTTCATCTCTCAGTGAAGCCTTAAAGGAGCGTTCCAGAGACTTATAATAATACGTTAAAGCTAAATATCCTGAAAACAGAATAGCTGCAGAAACATAAACAGCACTCAGAATATTTCTCTCTTTTCTTGGACAATGTTCGACAGGTCAAGATTCTCTGAGACCATCTCACTATAGGCCCATGATCAACTAGCGGTTGCTTCTAAGGCTATGTATATCGAAATGTCACGGTTTCATCCAATCAGCGGGGTACTAACAAGCTCCGCATCAGGTTTTTAGAAACCCCGAGACGGGTGGGAGTGGGGCGGGGAGGGGGTGGGCTCTAACCGGCTCCGCCGTATACCTGCCGCTGATTCAGTAAAGTATTCGACGTCAATATGCGGATTTCAGCTTTTTGGATGAATAATGCATATAGATTATGGTTATACGTGTGGTTTGAATTTCAACATGGAATTCTCCAAACTTTTCTGGAAATGCAAACTTTACTTTCCAAGGAGATCTGGGACAAGGTCTCCCACGAGCAAGCCATTACCGTCTGTTTATCCATTTTACATCGCACTCTCTCCGTTCCACCTATTTCGAGACGATTTACAAACAGAGAACAGAATCGTTTTACTTTTACACGTAGATAAGTCTTTAGCTTGCTGTAAACTCGTAGGAGTGACCTAATTATTATACTGTACCACAAACTGTCAACTCGTGAAAATAGAAGATTAATTGTCCTTTCTATTCCACGAGATATCGACTAAAAAAAGTCTGGAACCCCCCCCCCCCCCACCTAACGCGTTCCCCTTTCCAGTTTACTTTATATTGGTATGTTGGATCAGACGGAACGATTAAGTTATCTGTGGGGTCGTACGCGGGATCGGAAAATATCAAATAGACGACACTCATCATCCGTTAGTTTTAAATATACTTGACGCGTTTGGAAAAAAAAATTCGCTTTGGAATTGAAGTTTGCTTATCTCTGTAGTAGACGAATTTACACTCACAAACGCTACTCAATGTATCCCTGCCTGTTGAATAACCTTTCTGTTCGTGTCTGCAACTAAAAATACGGCTGAAACGGTACAGTAGGCACTCCGTTCTAATAACCGTATACTCTCTATATAGCATAGAATCAGTACTAAACTGTATACGCGTAATCGCCCTCATATGTGTGCATTCGTCGTACACTCGGGCAGTTTGGAAATGCAAGGATAGATAAACGTGTAACATGGTGTGTTCGTACTCACGCATAAAGCCTTGTACTCGGGTGTACTCGGCGTGAGTACTCGGCGTGAGTACTCGGGTGCTCATATACGCAAGCGATTTCCTCTTGTACTCGTACTCATGCTGTTGTAATCTTTCTGCAACTCTGAATAATAATTAATTTCATAATTCGATATTATGGAATGTTCCTTGATTACAACTGTACATGATTTAGTATATATGAAATTGTATATGTTAGGAAACTACCCCCTAAAAATACGACGGCATGGTTTGCTTAATGTCTCCCACGCAGTCTGTAAAACACGGTAGTAGGCCATTTTAATCTTAAAAGACACTTTTGTGTCATCCAAGACGTGGATAAATGAAGTCGGATATATGGAGCACAATAAATATCTCACCGAGAAACGAGAAACTTCAAAGAAAATCATCTCCGTTTTCATTTTAGTATTCCGTCGAAACGGAAGTTACAAAATGATTTGACGTTTGTGTTGTATCAACTGACCTAACCCGGAACTAGATTAGGCATTCGAGTCACTCCCGGACACGTGATTTTTTTTTCCAGGATGGTTGTGGGTAATTAACATAAAGTAGACGTGTTCAATGCATTCCTGTACAATGCGACTGCTTAGTGTATACAAACCAGACAGGGTTTGGAGCAGGCATGGTTTGATCGCATTTAAGTATAGTATCACGTAGATGATGTGGTCGGCCGTACGTGTGTCTTGTACAGGTAGGGATATCCATGGCACAAGCTTGAGAGGACCAAACTCCCTGGCCTTGGCCCTGCGTGGGTGTTGTATTGATTCTGTGCACAAGT
>JAIPMN010005685.1:0-12882 GCA_020650975.1 Apostichopus californicus
ACGAAAAATTTTCTTGTACGCTGCGCGCCAACCCGTGGTGGCGCTCCGCTTAGATAGTCATCACCTGCCCACGGGCCCCCCCAAAATTTATTTTCGCACGACGCCCCTGGGGATACCTCACCACGTTTGAACGGCGTTGGAGGACTTTTCGACACAAACTTGGGCACACGCACTCACACACAATGGCACACGCCCACGTTTCGACCCCTCCCACCGTCATGGACTTCAGCTCACCTGGGGTACCCCACCATGGGTGACCCCTAGAAGCTACTCAGGAAATTATATAATACCATGATGGTTGTTGCTATGGCAACTTACATAGCTGTATATGGCAAATGAACTACAATCTCATCCTCCCTATTGAGCGATGAGATAAAATGTCTACGTGGGTGGAAACGCGCGATGCGATAATAGCGCGTTCAAATGAGAATGGTAAAGTCGTAGTTTTGTGACGAGACTGACCTTCACGTTCGGGTCTAGCCTATAACTTGCAAACGGGTGCGTGAGTATGCGCGATATATATACTGTATAGTGCCTAGGCGCGTATCCTAGGTCTATTCCCTGCGTAGTGTTTTGTTATTTTATACAGAAAGGAATGATCAATGACAGTTTACACAACTTTTTTTCTGTATTCAACTGTATTTATTAAATATTCAAAAACAGGTGCTATTATAAAATCAAAACAAAAGCATGCCTCACTTGAAAATAAACCGTCTTCTTGGCAGAACTTAAAATATCTGCTGGAATAATTGGAAGTACTATATTTTAATATTCATGAAATTTATTTCTGCAACAAAGAAAGGATATTACAATGTTTTTTCACCTTGAATGTTCCGATCATGTATATCTCTGTTTATATAGAGCAAAGTAACCTTGAATGAGAATTGACACAATACCAAGTATGCTATGATAGCAATGTGATTAAAATATGCAATAAGAAATATAATTATTCAAAATACCTCAGGAGTCATGTGTTCAAATAGTTAATATACAAATATCATTTCCTTCCAACCCCCAGCCTGCTCTCCCTAACCTTTTTTTGCCTAAATTATACTCTCTTTTTTACCACTGTTGTTGATATTACATTTTGGTATTCTATTTTGAAAAAAGTTCCAGCACCCTCTAGTTGTCACAGAGTTTTTAGACACATGAGCATCAAATATTGTTTTCAGATGCTGTTACCAGAGTGGCGACAAGTCACTCCATTTCATGGTCGAATCAAGTCATTTGCTGCCATTTTACTGACTTGACTCATTGCCTGGAATCACTTTATTATCTCTATTGGGAACTCACATCAAGTTTGAATTTTACTGACTCTAGTCATGGCTGGTTACAACAATGGCTGCCAAAGAAAGCTACCACAGTACATCATCTCTTAGGTGAAACAGCTTTCACAACACAGTCCTTTGTTGTACCTTCTCACATATATTAAACTATAACTGTGATTAACCTAATCTACATACTAACTCCCACCATCTCATTCCATTTCATTGTGTAGGGCCTGCAGTGTGCCTTTCACCTGTAGCAATCACCATCCATAATTACAGCCCCATCTATTCATGTTTGCTGGTCACTGCAGATGAATAGCATTGTTTAAATGCAGCTAGGCATTCCAATCTTAGGATGTTCTCTTGTCTAGGCTAGACACCTCCTGTCAGTGACTACTGTATCCTAATAAATAATGCCTGTACTGACTGAATCAGGACGTCTTCTTTTGGAAACTATTAGCAGAATGTTTGCTGTAAGGTAATTTTACCTTTAATTACTTGATTTTTAGTTTTATTGGTACTTCATTTGTCCCCTATAAAACAATTACAAAAGATTTCTTATTCAATTTAGAGAATACTTTTGTCATGTTTCTCTCTGCTATGTTTGTGTTCCTTGAACAGGCAGATCCACTGTGGTAATGTCAGTAGAAAATATGGAACCTGCATTTGGCTACTTGTGCTTATTTGTGACTGAATTTTGCAAAAAATGATTACAGTTATGAAAGTTAAAGTTGAAAGTTATAATATTTGTTTAAAAGTTTAAAAATTGTGATTGAATTGCTACTAAACTGATATAAAATTGCATAAACAATGTACGAAAGAACTAAATATCTTTTGAAACATAAAAATTATATGATAAATGGACAGCTGTCCTTGTATAGTACAATTAAAAGTTTAATTAAAATGGAAGAAAGAAACAGTAATAAGTAAATATATTCCCAACATAAAAACATAAAAAAATATTCATTTTTCCTGTATGCACATAAAATATAAGCAATTTTAACAACCCTTTGAATGCATGTGACAGACTTCATATTGACTCTACAGTAGTTTACAAACAGGAAACAAGATAAGTAAACTGCATATCAGGCGTGTCCACCTATAGAAATTGACAAATCAGATGTCCATGATATTAATCACATTCACAATGCTGATACATTTATTGAAACTGGTGATGTAATAAAACATAAGAAAAATTTGCGTATTTATATTTTTTCAGATATTTTTTTTGACCAAACTGTAATACAACTACGAGAAAACAAAGAAGGTAAGAAATATGCTGATAATTCAGATTTTTCACTTTTTTTTATCTTAAAAAGGTCACTTAAATTAACATATAGTTCATACTTAACTTTTGTCATTTATGTCTTTTCCAATCTTACCAATGTGACTGGTCTAATCGTACATATGTGACTGATCTAATCGTACCAATGTGACTTATCTAATCTTACCAATGTGACTTATCTAATCGTACCAATGTGACAGATCTAACCGTACCAATGTGACTGATCTAAAAGTACCAATGTGACTTATCTAATCTTACCAATGTGACTTATCTAATCATACCAATGTGACTGATCTAACCGTACCAATGTGACTGATCTAATCGTATCAATGTGACTGATCTAATCTTACCGATGTGACTGATCTAATCGTATCAATGTGACAGATCTAATCGTACCAATGTGACAGATCTAGTAGTACCAATGTGACTGGTCTAATCTACCAATGTGACTGATCTAATCATACGGATGTGACTGATCTAATCGTACGGATGTGACTGATCTAATCTTACCGATGTGACTGATCTAATCGTACCGATGTGACTGATCTAATCTACCATATGTGACAGATCTATATCGCTGTACTAAAAAAAAAACATTTAGTATTTCCACAAAGTATTATAGATTTATGTCCCCATAGCTATTTTTATTTTGAAAATAAAAGCATACCAAAGTGAATGTTAAATATATTTATTTTGAATGAAGTAAATGGAAGTGAACATTGACTCAACAGTTAGTAAAATCAGATGGTATTTATTTATCCTTATTGAAAAACCACAAAAAACTAGTTATGACCTTACCTAACATATCCCTCTATGTTTATTTGCATAGGATCCAGTACTTAATCCATGTGTCACGTTCATATCTGTATAATAACTAATATTTAGCCTAATAATCACAAAGTGATCTATACCACAGTACATCATAAGCAAAAATTAGTGTTTCCGTATATTACAATTGTATGTGAGGTCATGGAGTTAAGAGGTTGTCAAACTTTTCAAAAAAAATTCAGTGACTTTGTTTGTACTCTTTCCATTTGAAATTTTGTGAGCTTGTTTTGGAGATTAAACTTTTCCTCTTTGCTCATGAGAGATCATGAAGTGATGAAACAATATAATTTTTAGTAGTTCTGCTAATAAATTGTTTAAAGTGTTTGCACACGACACCATTGTTAATTTCTGTATCAATTGGGTATACTGCCAGCCACCTGTTGAGCTCAGTTAAAATGATATTGTTTGTATAACGCCCCCCCCCCCTCCTTTCCTTGCATGGTATATGTGGCGTTATGATATGATACGTCACTACTTTGTTCCAACTAACGGTTGACTGATATTGTTTCAGTGGAGGTTACTACTTCTATTAAGGGGTTCCATATTAACATTCCCCTCAAGTTCATAACGCTATAACTTAAGTCTGATTTCAAGCGACCAAGTCATTAGGCTGTTACTGTGTGATTTCTGTTACATACAGTTAACTCAATGGGTAGGCCCACTTACTTACTGTGATAAAGTAAAAAGGTGGTCAAATCAACGTTCTTGCTAAGGACGAATCAAGAATGATCTCAATAAGATTTATGTTTGTGTTTAGATAGTAGACACTTTGTTAATATAAACACATGTCCTCTGAAACTCAACAGGAAGTGAAAAGATCATCGAATCAAGCAACCTCGTTGCGAAGGACAAATCAAACCAATCTCCCCATAGTCATTTATTGTCACTTATTATTAAGGTAGGATGGAGACCTATTGTTGTGGGGTTAGGCTAGGGCCTAGCCTCAATTAGATGTAGGCTTAACGCTGTAATGTGTTTACTGTATGAAAATGGGGGACAAAGTATACTACTCGGAATGCACGGAACACTCAGTTGTTTTAGGTAGTGTCTGGAAGACTCAGTTGTTTTAGGTAGTGTCTGGAAGACTCAGTTGTTTTAGGTAGTGTCTGGAGACACAATTCATTGAGACTCACTTGTCCAAATGATAAATCTGGTGGAGTGCTACTGCACCTTTTGGCACTCTTAGTTTCTCTTGTTCTGAGGAAGCTCTGAGTATTCATTTTTGGAAGCATCATTAAACATTTATTAATTACTTGAGGAAAGGAGACCCCTTCTCAAGGAAACAGATTACACATATTTATCTGATTTTATTAGTTCCTTAAAAGATACTAATTACCACCAAAATACCTCTGTATTGTCTAAAAATTGTTCAATCTTTTTCAAACAATATTTGACTACTATCCTGCAGCTATATAGCCAACCCAATGATTATGCATGTTACACAGCTACAAATATTTCATAAAGCATAAAAGAAAGAACTAGTTATTTGACTGAAAGCTGGATCAGCAGGATTCCAAGCACATAAGCAGGTCTATAATAATATGAGAATATTATACAAGCTGTATCAACAACAACAACAAGAAGCCTGCTATATTCCTGATCTTAACTGTATCGTGCCTTCCCTGTATAGTCTTCAATGATATCCAGCAGGGTCTTCAGTTTTCCTGACATATCTGCCTCCTCGCAGATATCGTCTTCTTGTAAGCCTCTCAACAACTGTTGGTTAAGAAGACAAACATAAGTGTCAATAGTGGAGTACCGAAAAAAGTTGTGAACAAGTAGTGCAGTTGTTTGATTGCCACAGTCTGTAACACATACACTTTTTATAATTGTATTGTTGTTCAGCGCCATTGAGTGTTTTTACAGTAATGTGCGCTTTACCAAGTGTTACCACCTTAACCTTAACCTTAACCTTAAGCATATGACATACTAACAACATGGGCAACATAAAGTGCCTATGCATACCAAATACAAACATCATTGGTAACATAAGTGCCTATTCATACCACATACAAAAATCATTGGTAACATAAAGTGCCTATGCATACCACATACAAACATCATTGGTAACATAAAGTACCTATGCATAACACATACAAACTTCATTGGTAACATAAAGTACCTATGCATACCACATACAAACATCATTGGTAACATAAGTGCCTATGCATACCACATACAAAAATCATTGGTAACATAAAGTGCCTATGCATACCACATACAAACATCATTGGTAACATAAAGTACCTATGCATAACACATACAAACTTCATTGGTAACATAAAGTACCTATGCATACCACATACAAACATCATTGGTAACATAAGTGCCTATGCATACCACATACAAACATCATTGGTAACATAAGTGCCTATGCATACCACATACAAACATCATTGGTAACATAAAGTGCCTATGCATACCACATACAAACATCATTGGTAACATAAAGTACCTATGCATAACACATACAAACTTCATTGGTAACATAAGTGCATATGCACACCACATACAAACATAATTGGTAACATAAGTGCCTATGCATACTACATACAAACATCATTGGTAACATAAAGTGCCTATGCATAACACATACAAACATCATTGGTAACATAAAGTACCTATGCATAACACATACAAACATCATTGGTAACATAAGTGCACATGCACACCACAAACAAACATAATTGGTAACATAAGTGCCTATGCATACCACATACAAACATCATTGGTAACATAAAGCATCTGAGTGTATCTCATACAAATATGATGGGTAACATAGAGCACCTAAGCACACAATATAGATTTTCAAAAGATGTATCTCTGAACAAGTCAAGGAGTCAAGGAGATAAGTTTACTTACTGGTTCTTGATATATTTTCAGATATTTGAAGAGTTCATACTGAGTACTGACCAGGTCAAAGGTTTTGGCGAAGTTCTGCAAAAGCAAAAGAACAAACCAATGATACTTGCATTGAAAAACTTCATGTAAATATTTTAAAGGAATATCTCTAAGTGATTATTCTACAGTACAATGTCTTTCTAAGAACCTTGATGTGTACACCATTACAGGCAGTGGTTCTGAACCTGGGTTGCACGCACCCCCTGTTGGTGCGAGGCAGGGCTCCATGTATATTACCTATGTGTCAACAACAAGTTTCCTAAAAGAACAGTTCAAATGTACTCTATAATTCCTATTTTCAATGAACAGTTGTGACAGAATCTGTCACAAGCTTTCCCATTTAATATAATGTATATATCTATATTTACATGCCTCAACATTGCCCTTAAATATTTACTTAAGCTCAGATTCAGCTTTTTCATTTGAACCCACTTTGGGCCAATTAAATAGAGGAGGTCCCTCACAGGCCAAAATGTTTAAATCAGGAAGTTACACATTGTTTATATGTGTAAGTGCATCATTTAGTTTGCTACTATTAAAGTGTAATATCTGTGTGTTAAAGGGTGTGAAGACTCGAGCGAAAAGAAATGTCTAATGCCGGTAATCTGACCTAGTTTCGAATGAGGTGTAACAGAAGTGTTAGACACCACCATCGATCCCAGAAAATACACACACAGCTTGCAAGCAACGGAAAGTTAACTTTTTCAGAGCGCGTCACTCGGTTTGGGGCGAGTCTTCAATGCCTTTAATAGTGTAAGATAATGTGCAGTCCCTGGATCCTACGTTGCTCCAAATTGCGATTCGAGGGGCTCTAGTTGGGCCGCTGGACCCCATGCCTGAAGTGTTCATCCACTGCAGACAATTGGGGTGCTCAAGGTATTTTTCCTATATTGAAAGTATTAACAGATCACATTATGCAATGATACCATACCTATAGTCATACTTCCATAGGAATAATCAAAGCACTAAATTTAACCTCTCATACAACAGAGCTTTAACTAAGTTAAAATGGGATATCGAAAGTTTCCTTTACAATATAATAACTAAAATTAGTCTATACCTCCTGCAAAAGGTTGCACTCTAGTGCTAGATCTTCCGTGTCGGTTCTTCCCAAAGACTGTACATGAAGGTAATAGTTATTCAGTTTCGAGATGTATCCTGGTAGGAAGGTAGAGTAGAGCAATCGACTCGGGGAAAAGTCCTGAAAGATGGCAAGAAAAAGAGAACAGTACAGAAAGACTGAAATCAACGCAATCTGTTGGCACTGGAGGTTACCAACTTACCAAGTATCAGCAAACTTCAAAGAACTTTAATAATCATGAGTAGAACTGTCTTTTACAGCTATTTTGTCAATGTGATAGTCAGCACATAGTATAATGTGGTTATGATCCAGTGTATAGTACACATATTGGTATGATGGTGTAAGTGTTCTTCTCATATAGAACTAATACGCAATAAACATGGAACGATTAAATACACACCACACATGGAAACAACATACACTGCACATGGAACTAATACACACAGTACACAGATTACTTACACACTGCACATGGAACTAATACACACTGTACGCCAGAGTAAGTACACACTGTACATGGAACTAATACACACTACACAGATTACATACACACTGTACATGGAAATAATCCACACTGTACACAGATTACATACACACTGCACATGGAAATAATACACACTGTACATGGAATTAAGTGTTCAAGTATTCACACATGTTAAGGTACTAGGTGTTGAAGACCAACATGACAGGGGCTTTACTGTTGCAATGACACAAGGAGCTGTTAATAGCTATGACAAACATTGAACTGTAGTGAGAAGCATGTATACATCTATGGATGGCTGGATACCAGCTGACCCAGGTCAAACAAATCCAGAAAAGCCTAAGTTTATTACATTATCAGAAAATTAAGTTTTCACACAAAATCATCAGAATATTAAGAAGACTGTGGCGGGAACTAGTCCACTACTGAAATAGTACATCCTTTGAGATATATAAATTTGGATGCGAACAGTTTCAACGTTCTAGATCATCACCAAGGTTTTGGTCAAAGTAGAAAATATTTCCATTTTGAAAACCTATGGTATACAAAGTTGTCATTTAAGCTGGTGAAATGAAAGGACTATTGCAGGGAAGCACTTTGTTACTCTATGTATCAGCTATGTAATCCAACTAACCTGGGTTTTGGTCGGTTTACTTCTACCTGCACAAGTGTCTTTCACGACTTGTACCAGAATTCTGAGACAGGCCTGGATATAGTTCTCTGTTCCCACATCTAAGGCATACTGAGGGTTAGCTATGATGGTAGTCCAGTATCTCAAAGTCAACCTACAGAAAGACCAAACATAAAGAGAAGTAAACCTCTGCCCTTGAACATGACAAACGGACAGAATTAATAATCACACATTTGATTGAACATACTGCTTCCTACTGTACACCCTTAATGTGATCCTCTTCTACGTTTGGAAATAATTTGGACTTGCATAGCAAAATGACTTCAGAAAACTTTCCTCAATGTTTAATGGTATATACTAGATTTTAAGAACATTCCAGTTTCCTCAGAATACAAACAACATATTCTGAACAAATATAAACTGTCAACAAGTGAAACTCTATTCTGACCATCACCAAATGTACATTGTGAATTCTAACAAATTAATCTTTATACTGGTTAAAGAGCCTGCATATTGTTATACTCTTTCTGTATTTGTCTGTCTGTGTCTGAGGTCTCTCTCTGTTATGAAAGAATGACTGTTAATACTGGTCCGTGTGGAAGCAGCATCTATGATATATACAGGCTTACCACTACTGTAAGGGTTACCTAAATATAAGAACAGCTATAACTGGACATTTTAAGTGCTGTGATATAGAAAGATGTGGGTGACAGTTGAGTACAATGGAAGCTTGTTTCTTTTTCAAATTTATACATTAAGTAAGTTGACTGGCTTGAAACAGATTGACTTTAGATGGTTTTAAATTGACTGTATTTCAGAAAGTACAAATTCTCCTGTTAGTTCTCGTAACCAAGAACTGATACTTAGTTCAGTTCATCCTATCACTTTCGCTCAAGAAAAACAACCAAATAAACCTGCCTGATTTGTAATCACACACTAAAACTTACACATTGTCTTTCCAGGCTTTAGCAAAGTCTGGGTCTTCTAGTTTTCCAGCCTCTCTATCAAAAAACTGAAAGAGATACTGGATAGCCTTTGGGATATCTGAGTCTTGTTCCGTAAACATGGCATCCAGCAGATTATCAACATACTTTTGGATGTAATTCTGTGGATGAAACAAAAATGACAGAAATGTACCAATTATCTGGAACTTTGGGGTTTAATTTAGCTTTAAAAGTATCACAAAGAAGCGTTGTACTCATCTGAAGACCATTTAAAGAAAGCTTGTGTTTCAAATAAGGAGAATTTTTTTTTTCTGATCTGACATTGAAAACAAATGTTTAATAACTCTCAAATGCTTGTAACTTTCAGAAATATTACCAACTAAACATAGTTCTACTTTCAAAATGCTGGCCTATGGCAGCTGTAGCTAGGTGTAGTTAGGCCTAGCCTACCTTGCATATGAAAACCATGTTAAAGTTGAACAAATTTTCATTTTCAATTTTCATTAGCAAGAATACTGCAATTTAATTACTAATTAAATCTGGCAGGTAGAGGAAGATTACAATTTTATAATGATGAAATACAAGCAGGTACTTGAAATACCTTCTTATATGATTCATAGATAATGATATGTAAATTCAGAGGTGAATGACACTTACTCTTGTTGCCGGGAGGAATGGCAGGACAACCTCTTTTATCTCCTTCGGCTTGCTTATCTTATCATCCAGCTCCTCATCCTGATCTTCGTCTTTTACCTGCAAGAATTTAGGGAGCAATTAGGAACAATATAATAACTGCAACCAAGACTCTGAGTCTGATTTCATACATCCCTGCTGATTGGCTGAGGCATCTGACTACTTCATTTGAAAGGTAGTTTATTCTGTGTTTCATCTTCATGAAACATACAACAAAAATTGTTTCTATTAATATACTCTACTGTTATATTCCCACAGGGGGCATTATAAAGCAATGTTTTTATTCTAAGGGATAATATTATTATCTTGTCAACTAGAGAGAATGATCTAATATTAGGGTAAGGGTATATGTATGATAGAAATACATCTGCAAACAATCCTTTGAGCAAAAATCCAACCAGAGTGAAGATTGATGACTTACCAGATGCCAAACTTTCATTCCGGGAGGTACCCAAGGAGCTCTGACACTCCTTCCAAATGTTTCTGATCTAGATCTAAGGTCCTTCCTGCCATTACCTGCCGATGGGTTGTCTTTGGCTGAGGGATCTGTTGGTATGAATTAAATTGATTCACCAGATAACAGATGGTGTGCTTCACTGTCAAAGAGGATAATGCATGCTGCCAAACACAAGGCTATTGGCAAAGGTTGACAGATAGCTGATTATTACCTTGTGGAAGGTCATCCTTAGGAAGGGGGTATCAGGGGGGAGTGGGGAGTGGGGGGGTTCATCTTGTAATGCTTTACATGAGTAGCTTTCATACTTAATCCACTGATGGAAGCCATATTAATGGTGGACTTAAATGCCACAATGAATGAAAGCACTAACACTAAACTAAAACAATATGGCACAATTAATATAGTAACTCATGCTATGGACAACATATAATTTATTAGGTAGATATTTACCGTGGTCATCATCTATTTCAGGGGAAGCACCTTGACCCACAACTGCAGCGTTAGGGTTCTGTTGCTTCTCTACGAGCTCAAAACAGGCATGTTCTGGTTTGACCTAAATATGGAAACAAGAGTTTGTTTGACAAAAAATAAATGTAGAAAATCAGAACTCACAAATACCTACCTTGAATGAGTGTAATCCTAAAATAGCAAGTATTTATTCTGTATGGTGTCATCATTGTGAGTGTGGTTTCAGCCCAAGAGTAAGTAATGGCTGACAATCGCAAGCAATGGCTTACACATTCATGCATACTGTTCTTGATAGACAATCCCTCTCCCTCATCTTGACTTTTCATCCCACATCTCTTTACCCCCCTCCCCCCCCATGCCCCACCCCCAACTTCATTACTTTGTGATGAAACTATCCCAAATGAATTAGTGGGCATACTTACATCAGGATCAACTTACCTTCTGGACAAATTACTTATGCATTTTCCCATGCCATTGGCGCTCAACTCACAAAAAAAAACCCACCACCAACTATATCGTAGCTAGCGAAAGGCAGCCAGTCTAGCCTAGCCAGCTCCATCTGGCTAGATCCGGTGCCTTGGTCTGGTCATTCTTTCCCTGTGACTTGCTCTGTTCAACTTTCCAGACAATATTTGGGCATTTATCCCAACAAACCTGGCAGATGTTCATCAGCATATATATTCATGAGCATTTCAACTGTGAAACAAGCAAAGCAGCTTCCTACCTACCATTACCCCTCCACTCCACTCCATCCCTCCCACACCCCACCCCTCAACACACACACACACAGACCTCCCATAAATCTTTAATGTTTCTCTACCACATAGCTTACTTGAAAGTCTGCAAGAGTATTTATCTTCCTCCAACTATTCTCTGTGTTTCCACTGAGTTCATCTTCATCTCTAACTATGAGTTGTCCTCCTTGCCCCATACGCCACACTGTAAATGAGAACAACCAGGATTAAAATGTATTAAACATTAATAATATATCTGTTCACATCTGACTGTGACTATACGCCACACTGTAAATGAGAACAACCAGGATTAATATACTCATGCCTAATGTATTAAATGTATTAAACATTAATAATATATCTGTTCACATATAACTGTGTTGTTCTGAGATGTATTCATATCCAATAAATCATCTTCATGAGTACATAGAGAAAGAAACAGAGAAGATATAACTGTCAATTGAGTCTCCTATCTTTAGTAAAATTTAGGTTTTAATTTTGACAAACGTTTCAAGCTCCCTGTGCCTTTATGTGCTAACCTGTTTACTTTTGATGCAATTTAACTAGCCAAGAAGGAAACATTTCTCAGGATCTGATTTGAACTTACTTTCAGACAATAATTTGATGTTTGAAATAACTTATATTAAGGAATATAAGAGTCACACAGGTGATAAACCTGATAAAGTTCTATCATGTTGACTGCAGTGATATCTAGTGATAGTTTCAAAAGCCAGTCACAATTATGCAGAAGTTTAAGAATGAGTTTATAAAAGATGATGAAAGTAAAGATAAACTCACTCAGATCATAAGAGGATGGAATTGGTTGCTCAGAGAATGGCACCTCTTTATAGAGCTCTGATACAATCTTCTCTTTAATCTGTGTAACACTATTTATGTCAAGGGCTGCTAGAGAAATCTTCTCTCCTGTCACACTGTTAGCAATCACCTCGAGATTCTGTAAATACAATATAAGAATAACCAGGGTGTCAGTTTAATACAGGAAGATATACAATATAATAATAATAACCAGGGTGTCAGTTTAATACAGGCAGATATACAATATAAGAATAACCAGGGTGTCAGTTTAATACAGGCAGATATACAATATAAG
>JAIPMN010005686.1:5214-15688 GCA_020650975.1 Apostichopus californicus
TGGACCCACCCCCCCCCCCTCCGTACCCTTCTGAAACTTACCAGACAGTTTTCCATTTTCGTGGTCACCTGTATCAGCCGCTTATAACATCATTTACTAGTCAGATGAGAAATATCCTTCTACACGCATACAAAGCAAAAATATAACGTTAAAACTGTTTGAAGTCAAAATTGAAGATTCGCAAACGCATACTGAAGTTGTACTTTAATTGTTTGTTGTTGTTCTTTTTTGTTTAAAGAAGATCATTAAAATGTTTTGCTTTTAATTCGGGAGGGGGAGGGTTCGAGAGTTACGGGTGTGTTCTACATGCGTGACTTACACATTGTTTTCTGTAATTGTTTATGTTCAATACTGGTATATACGCTCAATAGAAGGTTGAATTGCCATACTGTGCTACAATATCGATCAACATATTGTATCGATACTGTTAGAGAAAGAAGGTTGGGAGGAAGATGTATTATGACGCTTAATTGTTGTATATAATAATCAATAATAATCAGCAGTTATTTTTAATAATAATCATGATTAGAATAATAATCAGCAGTTAATTTTTCTAATCAATCAGCAGTTACTCTTTTATTTATTTTTTTGCAATTATCAGCAGTTATTTTTTTTTTATAATCAGCAGTTATTATTACTTTGTTTACAACGCTTTAGCGATCACAAATGTGGGAGAAGCCCGCAACGGCTTATGGATTACAACTTACACGTCGGATGGCTTCCAATTCAACATTTTAACTCAAATGTTAAATATTTTCAATTTATAAAGTAATTTCAGATGGGAAAACCGTAGATTGCTCTTGGATGAAAACCCCACCTTAGTATGACCCGGCCGGGTATCGAACCCGGAACCTCCCGATTGCTTCAAATGCCACAGCGCCTTTATACACTCGGCCACATGTCGTACCGGTACAAATGTATAAGTAAAGGGGTGCTTCCGTAGTCCTCACCCTGGTGCCGTTGAGGCAGACTCACATGAATGTGGAGGGTGTTCTTTAAGTCCCCCCCCCCCACACCAAAAATAAAAGATTAAAATTCTAGACGTGAAATAATGTATATTAACTTTTTGAAGCTTAGTAAGATTATACCTATTAGCTCTGTAATGAAATCTAGTCTTACAGTCTTACATACTAATAATTTTTTGTTGTTGATATATTTCATATTTTGTGGGGTGAAGAAGGGGATTACTACAGTTGGTGACTTTCTTTTATATCCTGTTGTTGCTTTAGTTTTACACTGCGGTTTCTGTATATGCGTAATGATACTAACTAAGCTGTATGATCATGAATGAAAAATGGTGGGTGCTCACTTCCTTCTTAACCATAATCATGATCAGGACCATTGCTGACAATGTATACGTCGCGTGGGATCCATTCAGTGTTATTACTCGGTGTACACTACATGAACTGTTAGGATTCATTATGTGTGTCAGTATGGATTTTGTCTTGTTGAGTGAGTCATTTAGCTGTGCGAATAATTAACCTCTGAGTATACCAATGTTTTGCGCAATGACAAGAAAAGGATACACAGGGATATCGATTTGTATAGAGGGTAAACCCATACACACTACAGCATATGACAGATAAGTTGCCCAACAGAAATACACTACACCCCACCAATTGGCCATTCTCGAAAACCCCTACCATATGCACATGCATGCACACACACACACACATACATGCACCCACACACGCTCACATTACTCCTCTGTCGTCTTCATGGCATTGTTGAAGTACTCGAAAATTACTCGGTGCTCGATTTGTCTCGATGGATGGAAAGTATTTGGACATTAAATTACTTGTAGTCATCACTGCGTACTCGCACACGGATGTCTATGTACCCTTGTACTCCAGTTAAAGTAGAGCATTACATATACAGACATTCTAGCCGTTGAATGGAACTCTGTCGTCAAAACATAGTCATATACGGGGAATAGCAATGGGTGTTTAGACAGTTATCATTAAGTTGCGTCATAATGAATCAGCCAATTGGTATTTTCCTCTGTTTCCTCTGCCATACCACTCTATCGTGTCTTCTCATATCATGCTTCAAAACACTCGTACTGACAGTATGAGCAGTTGTTATACCTATGTCTGATAGAAAAAACATATCTCCATGCTGCTCATACACTGTCAGGAAAACTGCTTCAACTCGTGACATGAAAGTACAGTGAACCATAAATCATATGAAACTGGGTGTAATCAACCCTGTATCATACTCTCTATAAGTTAGGACATTTCCTTTGTTATTCTCAAAAGTTTGCTTGAGCTAATGAGTCATCAGGTGTATTTCACTTCCTCATGTCAGACAAAATGAAACCGGATCATTTAATGAATAAACACTTTTATGGCATTCTTAACTCAATTTGTGTAAATTGTTTATTATTGGTGATTAATAGATTCTTTAGGGACAGGGATTCTTTTCCCTGAAGTTTTGCTATTTCAGCATAGAAAGAATAACCTTTGGGTAACTATCCAATTTAATAGAACTTTTAGCAGTTCTGCATGGAATAACTACAGAAAAGGAAGCTGATTTCGGTGGACCGTACATCAATAGACACAAAGAAAGAAAGCAATTTTCTACTTTAATATTCTGATTCTGTCATGTAAACTATTGGTTCTCTCTGTATTGTATTATATGCCTGAAACACAGTGCGGACTGCACCTATGTATTAAAAAAATTCACTGGCAAGCTGACACAGATATTGTTGTAGATTATTCTAATTAAACGAGTTTAAAGTGAAGTTCGATTTAGATTCTATCGAATCATATGCTTTGCATGAAGGAATCACAAGTAAATCTTCTGAGAAATCAAGCTCTCCAGAATCACTGATGAGAATTTTCGAGGCTCGTCGCAATTATGCCTGTCCTCTTTATACTAGCTTTCTGCAATTATGCCTAACCAGTTTAACGGACTTGTGCTTTTAACGTGCAAAGAAAACGGGCACGGAACAAAGGTCAACAGAACCAAAAACAATCCCAGTCTGTATAACAACCATCAAAAACCCAACTGAAACCCACAAACAGAATACTCTCACTAACCCACATATGTATATAACGCAGCGTCCAACGTGACGCGAAAAAGACACGGACCCAAAGGCCAAGAAACGCAAAACCAAAAAACACTACAATCCGACAAAACCAAATATTCATCTTAAAATGGCTCTTAACGTGCAAAGAAAACGGACACGGACCAAAGGCCAACAGAACCAAAACCAATCCTAGTCTGTAAAACTACCACCACAAACAACCACCTGTAAAACAACCACCAAAAACCCAACCGAAACCCGCAAACACAAATCTCTCACTAACGCAGCGTCCAACGTGACGCGAAAAGGACACGGACCCAAGGCCAACAGAAGCAAAACAAAAAAAAACACTACAAACCGGCCCCAAAAAGCCAACTCCAAACCACAAACAGAAAAAAAACCAACCCACACCATGTAACGACCACACAGACTCCAACTTGTTGTATGGACAAACTCAGGTGTTCAGATGCACTGGATTGTTTTTTTTTCCGGGGGGGGGTGTTATTGTTTTGTTATGGTCTTATTGTCCTATTGTATGAAATTGTGTATTTTGCTTTGTTGTACTTTGATTGGTCTCTTTCTCTATATTTTAGGGAGCGAAGCACCCCGTCAAGCCCGCAAGGGTTTTTTGTTCCGCTTCCTTCACTTCATGTATTATCCACTACTACTTCATGTTACTTGTTATTTGTAAACGTTTAAATGCATGTTGTGAAAAACAAATAAATGAAATGAAAAATGAAAACCCTCACACCCAACAACCAACTCACTCCAAACCTCATCGGGGGAACGCCGTCCCGACAGTAGACGACAGGCTTTTTGGGGTACCCCTCACCCCATTCACATTAAGGGTGACGAGGGATAAGGTGTCCGGTGTCATTACCTTCGATGTTTTCCCAATACGGGTCTTTTCAGGCACCTAGCCGTGTTCCCCCTTTTCGTACGAGCGAGCAGAGTTCTTAGCTCCTCGTCAACCTTGATCGAGTGGACCTCCCTGACAGGAACAGGAGGTCCACTAGCGACCATCGTGTCCGGTATAGCGGAAGCGACTGCTGGCAGGGTGGAAGGGCCGCTTGAGTCAGTGAGATCAGTGGCCTGTCTCGTCTCATCAAAGCAATCGGAGGACTCCTTAGCCGCAGCTACTAAGGCTGTAGTGCAGTCCTCCATTGGCGAGTCCGAATCTGGGCCACTCAATGTCTCTTGGCCCAGTTGACTCGGGGCCCGACTAGTATCACCGATAGCGGGCGCAGCTACCGGTGAACCAGTACAAGCCGCATCCTGCTCCGCATGCCACTCCGCTAATACCATCTCCGCCGTTTTGTCCAGCTCCGCCTCAGTGGGCAGACTGGCAGTCTCGGCCGGAGCGGCAACTTCGTTCAGGGACGAGGTGGGACACGAAAGGGGGTTCAAAGCCTCCACCGGGGCGCTAGTGTCGGACACTGGGGCGATCAACGGAGCATCAGGTGATACGGTGTCAGAGGCCGGGACGGGGACCGCTTCAACCACGCCCGTAGCCACTCTCGCGGCGTACGAGCGGTCTGGGCATAAACGGGCGAGATGGCCCGTTTTCCCACACGAGTTACATACGATGTCCCCTTTACACTCGGCCAGGGTATGCCCAACCTGTAAACAGCGGCTTCACCGCTTGTTCGGGCACAACCTGGCCTCATGCCCTTCCAGCCCACACCTCCAACAAGTGCGAGGCTGGCCCGGGTATGCAATGTGGGCCCTGTGCCCATTAGCCCACAAGGTAGAGGGGATATCGGACTTCAGCTCGACTCTAACTCGTCTAGTCCCAGTCTTGACACCCTTACATTCAATGAATTCCGGCTCCTCGTAGCCGGTCACTTTCCCAAAACGTCCGCACAACAACCTGTTCAGACATGTCCAGATCGAGATGGAGGACTGTCACCCACACCGAACTGTCATACGGTGTGACCTTCAGTCCCTCAACTCCCTCCAACACCTGGACGCCTCGGACGCGGGCAGCCTCCGAGGTGAACCGAACATCAAAAACATTCATACCCCGGAGAGGTTTACGTTGAAGCGCGTCAACCTCTCCAGGGACCTTTAAACCAACAGAACGCAAAACTGAGAAAACTTGTCCGGGGACGACCTTAGCCTCCCCCGAAAAACTCAACAATACGATTTTGCTGTCACGGCGAGCTGCCATGACAGCTAGGGGTGTGGCAAGCCACGCACCTGTACGAAAACCAAAACAACGAAACAAAACCAAACACCCAAACTACACTAAACAAACTACAAAACTGAAGAAATGCCAACGAAAAGTGGAGAGCAGCCGAAAACACGTCCGCACTCCACGAAAGCAAACTAGTAGTACAGAACAATATAAGTCCGTACAGAACAATGTACGGACTTGAACAGAAGAGATATATCCATATATCGTTCTACTTCACACGTTGGCTATCACCGTAATGAAAATTAGAGAGCTGCCATATAGCCAGCAACTACGAGACAAAAGAGCTATTGTCTGCTGTGAACAAAGTCGTCCACGTTCAGCAGACACACAATAGCGTAGTACTCTGGCTTAACTAAACCAGTCAATGATGTTGACGGTTCGAAGTCAATCAGCACAATGACGGTATTTAGTCAGCCAGCGCTTCTCACGTGGTTCTGGAATGCAAAGCAGGATGAGATAGAATAAGTACTTATGTAACGTCCCTATATGGCTTTATCCTACCGTTGGAAAAAAATAGGACACCTCTCAATATGGACTTTCCATTCTTGTGGACTTCTTTATGTTGGTAACGTAAGAGGCAAGGCGTGTTCCGGTCATAAAGTAAAACGGAGGCATCAAACAGGTACTTTTTAAGAAAAACACAAAGAACGAACCGATTCGGATCAGCTCCCAGCCCCAGTCCCCTTGCATCCGAAGTTCAAGTGACTGTGTGATCATCGTCAGGTGTGTATCACGATTTCCCTATAGAAGGGGAACTTAATGCTACACAGGATCTTAGCCAAAAGGTCGCCGAGAGGCGACAAAAAGGTCGGTATAACGCAAGATCTTTATAAAAAAAAGAGCCTTACACATAATGACTCACTGTTTTCATATGTGTCAAAGAGACTCGACTGACAAGCACAGCAAAGAAACACATGATTGCTTAATCATAATGACCAGCTACGTATAGGCTACCGATGTATACTTGTTTTGAATATCATTGCATGATAAAGGAATCTTTTAAACTAGTATTACCGTACTATACACTACTATAGGTTATTTGCTCAAAGATAAACACAATTCTCTAGCTAAAGGAATAACAGCTGTCACATTGTTTATAAGTTTAGTCACAAGTCAAATTGGTGTCACAGTCAGCAAACAAGTCACAGTGGATCAGATGAATTCACTACAGTGTCATTTTCTTTCTCATTTCTCTTGCATTTTCAACAAATATTGAACGTTTGCTTAAAATCACGCAAATAAATTAACCTTTTGCATAGCTAAATGATCATTTACGTAACATTTAAAAGATGTTTAGAATTTGGTCAAACCACCTTGCTATGTTTATTAGAGAAATCAGGCAATCATAGCTGAGAAAATTTGAGACTAAGAAGAAACAAACAAAGATTACATTACTTTAGCAGATACACTCTCTCACCGTATACGTGACAATTTCATGTAAATGTATAGTATAATATAGCCTAAATAATTAACAAATATCTTACTTTGTAGTTGAGTCATCTTACATATTTAAGGTGATGCCTGAACTACCACTTACAGTAGGCCTAATATGAGGTGAAGTTGATACTCGAAAGACCAGAGGTTTGGGGGGGGGGTGGGGGGTTGTCAACTCACATAGTTTAGTGTCCAAAATCCCAAAAGCATTGTTCTTCTTCGGATATTTGATACATGACCTTGAAGAATCATCATGACACCAGTAAACATAGGGCAACGTAGCGTTACCCTTACGCCTGCTGTGAAAGTTGGCCTTTAACTGCGCCCTCACTTTCTCGGGACCTTTTATTAACATCAACGGAAACCCGTTGAATGTAAGTGTGTGGCCTCAGCCCTCCGTTACAAATTGCAGCGCAAGTTTACCGTCAGTACATATTACTCTATTATATAAGAGTCGCCACGTTATCCTAGTTCGTTTCTACACTGACGTATACTTAGCCAAGGTTTCTAGAACTGCATAGACAGAAGTTTTCAACTGAAATATTCTAATCACTATGATTATAATAGCTGATCATTGGATTATCCTGGCATTTGCACATTTATCCACCATGACCAATTAGATGTCGAGCTACAACAGATTAACATAATTCATGGGTCAGTCCTCGCTGATTTGCCGAAAATTGAAATGCCTTTATGTCACTTTCAAACCTCTTGAGTTGTTGCCGCATCAAAAGTTTATAGGCATGCTTCTCCACATCCAAGGATACGAAATAATGCTTAATAACTGCAAACACGGCACACAATGTCACTAAAGGCATGGCTATACTTATATATACTTATATTAGGGACTGTTCTCGACAAGGAGTGGCATGGACATAATTTCCAAGATGGTGGGTTAAATTCAGGCTACTGTAATATTATAACGAGCCCACGACTTCGGCATGTAATGTTATAAAGGGACTCGCCAGAGAGAGGTACTGGGGTATCTTGATGCCGTATTTTACGCTTCTTCAGGATACGTCTCGAACGGGCGATAGAGGAAAACACTGACAGTTCTCACAAAAACAAGTTGACAAGATAGGATTTGATTAGTGATTCGTTATAATTTCTTCTCTGTCGATTCTCTTCTCTAATTAAACAAAATGATTAGTTTGCCGGCAAAATAAAAACAAAACTACAATGATCTAACTCCGTCAATTACGCAACTCGAAGTCACGAACTTGCGGGACCATGCCGCTTTTAGAAAACACTCCACCGAAAATCCCACTGCGCATAGTCAGAAGGCAGCTGGTAACCTGCCCATCCTGCATTAACTATAACGATATAAAAATCAGTGCATAAAGCACTGATCTGCCCTGATTGGTTGGGAGTTTGGAAGTCCACCGTTTTTATGGAAATTACCACATACCACGTGAGAAGAGCCTTCTCGAATGTTCCACAGATACATCGGATCTATTTTGGGAAAAAGGCCCTGTAACATGATTCAATAAGATAGTTAAAACTTCTCGTGGGAAAACTGAATCCTCGACCCAGATAAATATTTCAAGGGCCTGTACGGTCTCTCGATGGAGTGTTCCAGGAACATCAAAGAGGGCAGTATTACTATTTCATAACACTACCTCACCCCCCCCCCCCCCAACGCACAACACACCCTGATTGATTTAGGTAAGGGCATGAAACTTTACGGAATTACCAGAATTTGGGTGGGAAATCCCCACTCCCCGTTTTCACTAGCTACTGGCGACAATGGTTAACTTTCCGGGCAAATGTAAATTAATCTAAGTGTGGTACGGTACCTAGCCTGGCACCTGGGTTGGACCATGGATCTATTACCGAATAATAGCTCCATGGTTGGACTAACAGAGTTACTCTTTTATTCCTCGCCGGGTACGAACGACTTGGCTGAACCGACCGTAGATGAGGTTCGAAGGTCACTGCACGATTACCCAAAACAAATGTAATTGTGCGGGAAATACTTCTAATGCGAACTTCTTGTTCAAACCTGTATCACTGCTCAAAACATATTACTGTTAAATTGAAACTGAAAACTATTTATTTCCACTTCACCATCAAATAAACAAAGTGAACATATGACATTTGAATATACAATACAGATACATTCCACAGGAATTAAACAATTGATATATACAAATGACGGAAGTGGGGGAGACCTGGCAGAAGCAGAGCTTATCAAGGCCAGGCCACCAAAACATGATTAAGAAGGCAAACAGTTCATATCAGTAGTCCGAGCGTTCGTTCTAGGCTTCTTCTTTCAGTCATAAGGTAACATTGTGATATCATAAGGATTTGACCAACGATGTCTATCAAGAAAAATATCCAAATCACTCAAGTTTGAACATATTTCATGTGTATAGTTCCTCAGAAATGCACTGATCTTAAAATGGCAGTTGGACCAGACGGGATTCCAAATAGGCTCATTAAAGAGTTTGCATGTGAATTCAGTATCCCTTTAACTGACAGTTTCAACACATCCCTAACTGAGGGCGTAGGACCCCAAGTTTGGATGGATGCTAATATTGCTCCTATACCCAAAGAAATGCCGGCAACAATTTCTAGGTTGAGACCCATATCTCTAACATGCCACCTTGCTAAAGTTTGTGAAGGTTTTGTTCAAACTGGGTACGCAATGATATGTCTACATATATCGATCGTAATTAATATGGTAGTATTAAAGGGTCTTCTACTACTCATTGCTTAATTGAATATCTTGATGTTTTCTATATAGGTACTGGTGACTGACTTTACTAAAGCATATGATTGCGTAGACCATACCTTAGCTATCAAAAGATTGTATGAGTTAGGAGTTAGAGGCGAAGTTGTACCTTGGATAGCTGATTTTCTCACCTCTCGTCAACATGGGAAACACTATATTGTGGTGTACCACAGGGAACAAAATTGGGACCACTGATATTCGTTGGTATAATAAATAATGCTTTGAAAAGGCTAGTTCCCACTGTTTTAAGTATGTCGATGATGTGAGCCTGGCGCAGGTTCGACTGGTTACTCAGCCAATCTAGATTGGTCAGGACGTTCACAATCTTGATATATGGGCTACTAATAATCACCTCAAACTCAATCCATCGAACTGTAAGCTCATGCAAAAAATTTTCTTTTAAAAGGCAGCCTCCTATAATACAAGGCTTATGATTGGCGGTATATAACGAGCTTGAAGTTGTGGTTGAGACCAATCTTCTGGGACTGAGGGTACAGTCGGATCACGGGTCAACAGCATGCATGGGTATACTAAGGGCAGTCGTAGATTATATATGTTTAATAGGTTAAACCGATTTGGGGTTCCCATCGAAGATATGGTGTCGGTTTATAAAGCTTATGTTCGCCCTGTTGTGGAATATGCTACTCCTGTGTGGCATGGTGGCATTACTGCTGTTCACATGGGCGGCGATCAAGGGGGACGGGGGGGGGGACGTGCCCCCCTAATATGTTAGGTGGGGATATAGTATCTAATATTCCCCCAATATTTGGTGGCATAGTTTTTTTGTGTGGCTATAAATAAAAAATAATGCGTGAGATTATTTATCCAAATCATATTTGGCGGTGGCTAAAACTTCATCCAACACATGCTGCATTAGGTAAATGACACTTCGTGATCGTTTCTGTGACCATAAAGCAAGTTGTCACTTTTGATTATTATCATATTGTCTTTACTGTACATCTCTTGTGTATGCGTGTTAGTACGTACAATCATATTAGGATCCATATCGATATGGGTTCACTGAATTTCCATTTGGCGCAGGCGCGTAGCCAAGGAGAGTAGGGGCGAAGGGGGCGACCGC
>JAIPMN010005687.1:436-25312 GCA_020650975.1 Apostichopus californicus
GGGGGGCTCTCTTGGATAAAGTAATTCGAACGACCTTCAATACCATGAAACCAATGACTTGGGACTTTGCCTCTACTAAGTCGGTTGCAATTTTGGCAATGTGGTTATAACAACGTCAAACACTCCCTCCTCCGCAGTCAAAAGTTAAAAGTCCAAAAGTTTAAATTAATACCGTCATGACACAATGTTTTTCTCTCATTATCCAGTTTTGGTGTTTGTTTAATCATACTACGTTTACTTTTGATTATTATTGTTAATATTTTTAATTCTTGTCTTTTTACATTGCTGACAATATAGTTGAAAACTGTATTAATATTGTGAAAATTGGTTTCACGTATTCAAGATAGAAATACCCAGCTTAAACCCATTCTTATCAATTTATATTATTTTCTTTCTTCACAGATATCTAGAAACTTCAAGCTCCAGTTTCGAGGGAAGTCTGCAATTAAACCGGCAATCAGGGGTCTGATGGTGCCGGGAGGGGCTGTTAAAGTATCTTTCGTTGATCGCTGATTTTGTATTAATCAACAGAAGAGGAAAACTACATCATAATCTTCGGATTTTGTGCTCCAAAGGTTCTCTTTATAGGATCTGTTGATCTGGCCAAATCCCCAGCACGAAGTATGCAAATTAGCATTAAATATGACGTATACGGGACGAAGGATTAGAAGTGGGAACAACCGTCCTCCCCCCTCCCCTCCCCACCCCCCCCCACCCGGCCATTCGTAGCACAATTTATGTCTACTTTTTGGGACACATAAGATTTGCAATTTTTGGCTAAAATCCTTTTGACGTCATCGAAACCAATGTACGTCAAAAACTGTTTCTTCCTTTTTGAAAAGTTCTTGTTGTTCAAGTTTTCATTCACAATTAATACATTTTAATATTGTATAAAAATCAATGTATATATAAACAGACCTTTAATGGACCCAAATTAACCCCCCCAAAAATGTTATAATAAAAGTATGACGTTTCAATCTCGTCACTTTTTTATTGACGGCTCATTTTAACCATTTAATATTTCCTTACTGGAATTATGGATTATTATACCTGAAATGTGTAAAGTGATCGTAAAAATAAAGCCAATTTATGAAAATCATTTTAACCAAAGATATTTATACCCTTCAAATGCAGCAATCGCCTTTACTTGTTGGCCTTTTGTTCACCTAAATATTTTTTTTATCTTTCTGTTGTATTATATTTCATTTTGTTTTCTAAACCATAATACCGTGTCCCATTTTGTATTCTGTAATATTTTTTTTAGTTCATTATTTTCTAATCCTCATTATTTAAGAATCAATAAATCAATTGTATTTAACTTATGCTTTAGTATCTTAAATGTTAACGTCACAATTTATTTACGTTGCTATTAATTATTATAATTTATTATTTGTTTAAATGACAACATAATGTATTATGTTTCAGATCGAGTCAGATCGGGCTCGTTGCGGCATGTGTGATATATTTTTTATTAATAATTATCAGATATGGAGGAAACAGGTCACGTGAAACCAAACACTATTACATAATTGCCTAAGTGTTTCCATTATAAGCATGAGTTTTCTTAAATACGAGGCGCATTTAACCACCAAATCGTCCAGTATAAAAAAAAGGGTAGAAAACAAAAGGACAGGCACTGGGCACTAACAATGTCAAGAAGGACGTATGAGTTCTCTTTTCCTGTGTTGTCGCTTGACCAATTGCCATTGGCCGTTTGATACCCTCGATCAAGTACGCATGCGTAGACTGAGTTCATCAGTGAAAATAACTAAATCTCTTCTTTGCCTCCATGAATTTGAATCAATTTGAGTGTCACTTTGAGTGTGAACTTTCTCTTTACGCAACCACTCAATACTGTCATCCCATATCATGCTCCGAAGCACTCGTACTGACAGTATAAACAGTTCCTAACCTCTTTCTGATCATAGTGATAATACCACTCAATACTGTCCTATCTGATCCTGCTCCGAAGCACACGTACTGACAGTATGAACAGTTCCTAACCTTTATCTGATCATAATGCTAATACCACTCAATACTGTCCTATCTGATCATGCTCCGAAGCTATCGTGCTGACAGTATGAACAGTTCCTAAACTTTATCTAACAATAGAAGCATGATATTATTTTATACTGCTCATATTGTCAGTACGAGTGCCTTGAATCGTAACATGAAAGTATACAGTTTACAAACGTTATCCAAATTATGTGTTTTACGGATGGTGTTTAATTAATTGTTTAAGTGATGAAAGATAATCTGGAAAAAATCGTTCGTCTTAAGTTTAATATAATTCTGAGTGATACGTCAAATTATTAATGATATTGATTTAGCAATAAGTTTTTCTCTTATTGAAGGGAAGTTTCGTGACTAATCTAAATAATACGGGTCTGTAGTATGATATCACCATGTATATGATAATAATAATAATAAAAAAAAATCATATTTGTATCAAGTATTTGAAGAGTATTATTGACAAAAAACAACAAAGATAACGGTACTAAGAGTTGTAAATATTTCTACGTTGTAAAACCTTAAAACGTGTACGCTGTGTAGGCGCTATATAGGCTTGTTAAACCATACAGTATATATGCGGTCATATGCTATGTAAACCCATTTAGTCCAATTCATCTTTCTTCCATTAAACCTCCATTTACGAGAAGGTAACAAATTAAAGATGAAATCAACGTGAAAAGCATATATGTTTACATGCAGTAATCAAGTACATTATATGTGATTTCGCTCTCTATTGGAATGGGTTTCATCACCGCCATTTTGGTAACTAACTCGTGGCATGTACATGGCCATCAATTCGAGATAGGAAAAAGTATTGATTTGAATCATAAAGGTAACGTTGGTCAAATACTTTGCATCTAAAGCATGATTTTACGTTTGGGTAAATTAGGTGATGGTTAAAACCAGGATGTTGCTGGGAATCAGTACTAAATAGTCCGGCTTATTATAACTTCGATTCACTTGTTTCTTAATTTCTTTTTACTATTATTAAGATTACTAAAGTCGTTATTAATAATTCTTTTGTACACATGAAAATGGTATAAAGTACTTCTTCTCATCCCTGATAATATGTGCAATTAAAAAAATAATGTAGATAAGTTTGCCCGACCTTAAGATCAAAACTGAAGTTACTAAATTTCATCCCGATTATAATATGCATATTGATTTTCTGTGAAAGTATTTTTGGCTGAGTGTTGCAAACAAATATATGGTAGCTGAAATTTACGAGATGCTATACATTAACATGCTAGTAAAGTAATACTTTTTAAATAAAAATCACCCAAATATAGAGCCTGGACACGACGACCAAACGACTTCACTGATCCACTTTCAACCCCAATCCGCTAACAACGAGACTGTGACATCACGACGGTGTGACGTCACATGTGTCTCGCGAGTCCCTTGGAAAAAGAATAGATCCACACATGATCATTATTATGACAAAATAGTCGACTTAAAGGTAGTCAGTTTAGGCCCCAAATCATAGCACGCTTTAATAATAGCTAGAAGTTTTCAAAAGTACTTTCCCTGAGGTCTTTACTCTCCAAATTGTTCTCAGATATTTTTATGGAACAAGCAAAGATGACTGAATGTCCCAGTGAGTAAAATTTCCTCTTAAGGTTGTGATAAGAACAGTTTAAGAATTTTGACCAAATTTGAATATCTAGCATATTTGGGGCCAATACAGCATACCTTTAAATCTGTGCGGTGAATGCTGGCTGTCTTTGGTTAACTATGTATAGACAGTTTACGTTTGACGCCCTCCATTATTATATGCACCATCATAAAACAGAAATCATTTATTGATTTATTTATTAATGGTGTAATTAATTAATGGTGTATGTGCGTGTTTGTCTAGGCCTTCTCACAACTGCATGGTGATATGGAACAAAAGAAATTCCTGTCACAATTTGTAGAGCAATAGTCATCAGAGAATAATGGCTAGAATAAAGGGAATTGTGATCGGTTGTAGCTAATACAATAAGAAACAATTCTCAGTGCGTGTATTCGTTTGCCTGTTCGCTTTAAATGAAACTTATGTGAGACAGCTGTCGAGGGTTACGATGGGGGGGGGGGGGTCAGGTGGGCGAGAGGGGTGATGTGGCAGGAGGGATCAGAATATTACGCCATCAATTATCCAAACAGATGAACATCTCTTTCAGAGTTAATCGGGATATTCTAATTAAGATTTCATTCTAATTATATGAATATTTAACGTTACAGAATTAACATCTGTCGCATTGCTACCATTTTGTCTAAAGAACAACAAATATATTCACCAGAATCACAAAAAAGAAAGGAAGAAAAAGAAAAAAAACACCTGTCTTGTACTTTAGTCAGATTGTTAACTTTTGTTTCCCCTTTTTATTTCCTTCCAAGATCTCTTAATGAAGATAATTCCGTTTCATTTCTTAATTGACGATTCCAATTCTCGGATTCAAGTCACTGTGGTGTAATTTTCCATTGGAAGTATTTCTTACTGTCCCAATGGAGTCTTTATTTACGATGACATATCTTACAAACATACTATAATAAAATCTGACAAATCCAGGTTTAACATTCAAATTGATTATGAACAGTAAGACCCCGGATGGCACGCTGCTGAATGTGGGTGGGGTGGGGGAAGGTGGTGGGGGTAGCATGGAGTGAAGGGGGAGGGAATATCCCTTGTGAACAAAAAATCAAATCAATCAACCATAACAAATGCTTGATTAAGCAATAACAATCTTCCTTTTATTTATTTAACTTTTGTTTTTCTCATTTTTCCATTGTACACATTATTTCATGTTCATGGTATATCCACTTTCTATCACAATCTGTTGAAATCACAACACGTGAACAATGTTACATCATGTACGGAAACAAAACAGAAAAAACCCTCTTCCAATACCTTTGGTATGAACACATCTTCAGCAGTAGAATAATCTTGTACTCAAAATCTTCTTTTTCTTGCCTTCGTTGTAACATATATTATTATTATTAGTAGTAATATAATTAAAAAGGTTCACAACAGACAGCTTCTACATTTGTTTTAAGCACATCAATGTTTGAATAAAGAAAATTAGAGTCACAATATCACAACATGAATATTCAATATGAATCATGAATATGAATCACGTGAACTAGTCACCTCAGTACCACAAATTGGTCTGCACTTTTCAAATAATTAGACACCCCCCTCAGCTCCACAGTCCTACCCACCATCAATTTAGCTGGTAAATCCATAACAATGTATCAGAAAGCCACACAGATATGCTTACCACACGCATACATATGTATACTTATGTATGCTTATAGATGCAGGAAAACTGTTCTATATCAGATACCAGAATTCTATTCAATTGTTCGGTTTTATTTACATATTTTCCCCTTTCCTATTCTGAGTTTTCCTTAGTTACCAATTAATTAACATTTGTCCTTCACATTCACATCCACCCTAATCCTTCCTTCATCCAATTTTTGTTTGATTTTTCTGACTATTTAAAACTCTGAAACTGTCTGTATGTTTTAACCTCAGATGCTTCAGGTATTTATAAGTATAATACAGTTGGCAAAATACAAATAAATACAAATATTGGCATCAGATTGTTTTTAGCATATTATAAAAGAAACTATTCAGAGTTCAATACTTTCTCACTATCACTAGGAAGTCAAGACATAAACAAGAGCCATCCCATTAGTAGGAGACAAGACTGTGTTTGAATACATTAAAGCTCTGCAACCATTCATAAATCAGAAAACTTTGAAGAACTATGGTTACCAAGGTTACAACAAAAAGGTTGCATGCACATAGTAGTCTTGTCTTAATTTTCACACCAACTTTGAAATCCCACCAGAGTCATATATGTATGAACCACTGCATGTTTCATACAAGCATTATGTGAGATGTTTTTATCAACATGTACAGTTAGACAAAAAACAATTTTTTTTGTTCTAACAGTTAATGAATATAATGAAGATAATGACTATATCCCGATTCATATATGCAGGATATGCCAAGAGATATGCACTATGAAACAGTTGCATCCCTTGTCTAAGTGCAGATAGTTAAGAAAAAGGAAAAGGAAGTTTGTTTTCAAGGTTTAAAACATTTGTTGCAACACTGATAAAGCAGACTAACGATTGGTTGGTTGGTGTCTATCTTGGCATAGAGTGCTCTATGTCCGGTGGACAGAGCGAAGTATAGGTGAGAATTAATCAAACATCTTTAGAAATTCATTGCATGTGGATATAAAACGTTACTTGACAAATATCATCATTTCCAGGTGAAAGCAAAAACAAACATTTTTAAGACAACGTTTTTACCTTCTTTCACCTATTGCTCATCATCGTTAATATAAGATTAATAGTTATTTACTGCACCCTATTATCTGTATGAGACAAACTAGTCCACCAAACTGGACCCCTCTAACACCACACTCCCCCCCCCCCACAAAAAAGGGAAGAATAAACACATAAAACACAAAAGACAGCACCATAAGCTATCAAACTAATTAATTAGTCAAACTAATTAAGTAAACATTAATGGATAATGAGCATTATTGAAAGCTTTCTATCTTTGAATTGCACTACAGAATTAATTCCACTTATAAGAATCCATTGAATAACTATATACAGTGACATGCAATCTTAGTATGGATGTAAACAACAAGAGGTATTATTATCTATGTTATTACCTATTCAACGCCAATTGCACTGTCTGTGTAAACTGGTTGAAGGCCACACCCCTCCCCTCACTTCCCCCCCCTTCTCCACCTACTTTCCATTCCTACCTGCTTTATCAATTTATGTAGAGATGTGTTATCAATGACATCTTCAAATATCATCTTATTGGTTCAATATGAGATATTATTTTCAACAAATACTAGACTATAAGACCACACATTAGATGCTAGAGTACTACTGTTGCGAGCAGGCAGGTAAGTGAGAAGCCTAGTAAATACTGTCTACCAAATACTGTAAAGTGCGCCATAGTGAAGCATCAAAATGCTTTGGAATGTGTCAAAATGACTGTGGATATTTTTCGTTAATTTAAATCGAGGAACTGAGCGAATAATCACTTTGTTGGTCATATCATGCTCCAAACATCAACATAACATCAGGAAGATTAAGCTGCAGATTTTTTTTTATTGTATTCTTTATTCTAAATATTTTGTTTAGTAACAGCAAGCACAGAATTGTATCGTGAAGAGCAAGCATTATGCATTCAACATTAAGTACATCAGAATAATTCTGGCCTACAATCAAGTCTAAAGGGGTGACATGACATTTGTAATTAGCATTTGCAATCAAACTGTACGCTTAGTACAAATATTTTCACATTAAACGACATAAATGGCAGTGAGACAATGAAATCATTTTAATTGCACACACTACAATCATTGAAATATCTAAATGGACAAGATTCAAGCATTCTTGAGAGATATTATTCTACATATGGAAGAATTGAACCGGGATTGCAAGAATCAACTAGAAAAAGTGAACTGAGAGTACTTCAGACTTTATCTCTCTCTCCAATTATGCTAATAATATCACATTTAACATTTGGCAAACAAAGGGAAACTAACCCAGATTAATATCAATGATATTGAAAACTGAAAAATTAACATCTAATTCATTTAGTCTTATCAAAATATATTTAGTGAGTTTTAATCCCAAATTCTGACAGTTAATTGGGGGTCATTCGTGACTTTTATGTTAAACACATTATGATTAAGGTCCATTAACACATCACAGGATTTCAGCTTTGTTTCTTCCCCAAAAAATTATCTCTCCACAACACCCAAGAACATCTTTGGACAAAGCAAATCTAAGCAAGTTTTCTTTCGTAATCACTTAATTTCACAGTTCACTCATGAAAACTGAGTATATATCAAGAGTGCTTCCATGACCTTACACAGCAGTTCACTTTTATCACATGCAATTTTTTTTCCTACATATTATCCAGAATATCTACTAGCCGTTTTAAACTTTCCGATGAAGAAAGACCACTCTTTATTTCAAACCTGCATTTCATCTATTACAATATTACTACAAACCAAAACTTGTAATGAGTATAATGCCCAGTTACCCCATAAGCTCAATAGTTACGTAGACCACTAATAGTTGCCACTATAACAAATTGAAAGATACGACCACCATGAAAGAAATGAAGATCACAAAAACAACGGAGACATCTAGCATTTATTAAAACATAAACAAATTTTATGCCCTGACAGAGCTAGTTTTGCCACAATTTTCTTGCAAATCTCAAAAAATTCCACGATGATAACTAAAGAACAAAAACGAGATAGAAGAAAAGTGTTTTAAACTCTTAAACATTCAGATTTCTCCTGAAAGTGATTTTCATGCAAAACTATTTCCGAAAAAAAGAAAAGATTGAACACTATTTTCAAATAAAGTAATACTATAAATAATCTACTGATGATGTCAATTTTTTGGAAGGAGACCGCATCCTAGCACCAACCTGAATTATTCCTCCCATGATCTTCACAGATCCTGCTGCGACAAACTAAATTCCGACACATTATTTACTGATGAGACGAGAATTGTTACAGTGTGCTTTGCTTAATAGTGCTGCATGTTTATCTTGCATGATACCAGTCGCCTAAATTTGTTTACCTTCAGGCTTCGCCAAAGTAAAATCCTCTGCTTGACAGATTTGTTTAACTCTGGAATTGTTTGTCCCTCTTCATCTTATTCTCTTTATTTTTGAAGTTGATACAAAGTGGGAAGTAGAGGGCGGCATATTCCTCTAAACCATCACAGGAGCTGGTTGGCCAGTTTGTCTTGGTCTGGGAGCAGGCGGTTCCACGCTGTGTGCTGGTGCAGTTGGCCTAAGTTTCAGGACTATCAAAAGAAAAAAGGAAAAAACAAAAGGAATACAATTTTGAACAGTCATGAAATTCCTTTACATCATACTTGTACAGACACAACAAAGTATTTTTTCTCATCTTGCTTAAAACCTTTTCCAGTTGTTTGAGATGTAGTTTCAATTTTATCTTATGGGAGTGGGAATTTACTTAATACAACCGATTGTTGTGCATTCATATTATGTTACGTACCAGTTATGAAAAATTCAGATAGCAGAAATATATTATTTCCATTGTGCATCTATATTATCCCAGCAGGTTTGCTTCTAGTTCATCATCAGTATCAAACATATCAACTTTGAATATCACAAAGAACATTAAGAAATTGTGGAATACTAAGTCTACTAGGATGCTAAGAAAATGTTCCTCTTTGGTTCATCAAACTACATTGATCTCCTGAAAGAGTTTTTCTCTGCTAACAAAAGTTAGTGACTAATACTTACACTGTAGTCTTCTCATAGTTTATATGTTTCCTAAAATTTTCCAAATAATACATTTTTCCCCTTAATGAAGACATTTTCGCTTATTTTGTTACAGATATCAACCTTCTTGCCTCTGCACCGTATAGAATTCAGAAAAATAAAACACCCCCTTCTGTCCCAAATTCCATTTCTCCTCTAATACTTAAAGTCACCTCTACTACTTGTTAAACTTTTAGAAAGTCAATGATGACAACCACCAGAGTTTGGAATGTCACGACCGACCCAATCATAATTTAACAATGTTATCACAAAACTCGAAAATCAATGATGTTTTAGCTTAATTGACTTTTGCACAATCTGTTTCTAACACCATGAGGGTAAAACCATTACTTTATAACCGAGATGAACCATTTTGTCTTTTTACTTAATAAGGGAGAATAAACCTATCTGTTTGTTTTACTTTACAACCGAGATGAATCATTTTGTCTGTTTACAACCGAGAATAAACCATTCCTTTTCCACACTTTATGACCTAGAAATAATAAACCATTCAATTTGTTTACTCTATGACCTAGAAATAATAAACCATTCTGTTTGTTTTACTTTACAACCGAGATGAATCATTTTGTCTGTTTACTTTACGACCGAGAATAAACCAATTTGAGATACTGCTGCTTGTCAGACCACTGTTCTCTTACAAATTCTGGGCAGCTTCTTAGTATTACTTCCAAACCATTCCTTTTTCTAAAGTTGCAAGCTTCTGCCCCTTCCTTCATTTCACACTTTCAAATACGTGAAATAAACAAATTGATCCCAACACCCAGGATAGAAATAATAAATTCCCCCAACTGTTGTGCCTGGCAGACCACATTCACTGCCCTCAAGTTGCCAGAAATACCAATTGTGTATCATGTGAGTAATACATCAGTCAGACATTCCCTTAAACACATGCTAAAAGCAGGCAAAATCTGGCTCAAGCCAATTTTTCAAAAATGGGTTCTGACAATTAATATTACACATACATTTCCATTTAACTGACATCAAACACATAGACTGTTTGACCCCTGTGTTTAACACGGATATGCCACTAATAGTTGTAAACAAAATATCTGAAGTTTGAATGGCCATATGTCAATTGGACTTAGACTGTCCAAAGAGAGATAGGCAGTACTTGGCTTTCAATATCCGTAGTTTTACATACATGTAGGCCTACACATACAGAAAATTAGCCTAGCTCTAGGTATTAACATTTGAACTCACAAACACATCATCCTATCCTAACATGCTAGGCCTTCATTGATAGTACTAGCTTACCTATAATCTTTTTCAAAACTTAATGCTAACCACTGACCACCTTTGAAACTTTCATTCATATTGCTTTTATAAAACACTTACTTACAAATGTGTAAGCATTATCCTCTATGTTAAATGTAGGCTACCATAATCTCATCAGCCTAACCTGTTTGTTATAACATTAGGAGCTAAGGTTAGGCTTAAGAACAACAACAAACATTGGATGTGTTATACATATAGGCCTAGTAGCCTACTAGTAGTACTGTCAGTACATGTCTTGGACTATATGGTAGGCTATACCTGGCAATTTTATTTTTCAGATGACACATTTGAGGAGTTAAATCGTTGTGGTGTCCTCTTTGCTAAGGCCAGCTCCATTGATATTTTCCTGCACTTCTCTTTGGATATCATCATTTCTGTTATTTCTCACTGTTTATAGTATGGTGCATACAGTGCACAGGGTAATTGTTAGTTACGTACACTGTTAAGATCAGCAAATGTGTGTATTTTACAAGATCAATAAGACAGAACCATAATGATATCAATCTCATTGAGATAAAACATTAGGTCAATGAAGAGTTAGGCCTAGGCAATTAATGTGACAGAATATTTATCTACGCAGCTTTGGTTTGTTTGGTAGAAAGGTTTCTGACGAAAAACGGAAAGTGGCATCTCTGTTTAACGTATTGATGAGTAATGCGGTCTACAAGCATACAGTATATGACCAATTATTCTTGTACAAATTTTGAGCCCCCCCCCCCACTCAAATTACAAATCGACTATACTTTAAAATAATGTTGAATAATGGTAGAATGTTTCATGCAAGAATATTGTTAGTATGTGAGTTTTTAGTGAATATTGTGTTGAATATTTGGTCGTTATAATAGCTAACACTGCTTTTGGTTTTTACGATGGAACCATATTTTGATCGTAAGTATGAAATCCTCCGGCGTAAAACTGTGAACCTTGTTTGGGCCTGCCATGACCTCCAACATATTTTTGTTGTTCACACATTAATGATGCCCCTAACGTGGGCATCAACTTGGAAATACAGACTGACAGTTAGATACTTTGCTGAGGCATGAGAGACTACTTTGCTATTGCATTAGAATATTAGATTGACTATGCCAACAGAGCTAAACTAGCAGAATGCTTTACACACTCTCGATAGTTAGTGCCTTACTTATAATAGTTATAAGTCATGTTTCTTCCAGGTTTGTATCCATTACAATCCTTTACAGATAATGTTTTTGCTTGTTAATAAAGTAATTCAAAAATGGTTTTAAGAATCTAGAAATCAAAGGTTCACAGAGATCCGCTCAACTCACTCAATTCTCCAGCCTAACATTTAATCTGTGTCCTTGAATACTAATATATTATAACCTCGCAAAGGTTGAATACCACTTTTTTTACCACAGTGGAAAAAATAGCCTATTATAGAAGAGGTCTGAGTCTTTTGCATTACATTAAGACTGAATTGTGCAACATCTCTTCAACTTTAGGTAGACTTTTTGAAAATTTGTACATGGATATCCCTAGTATTGGCTTTGTCAAAATCTCCACCGGTTAATGGACACTTAGGCCTTTTAGGCCTGATATATAAGAATTAAGTCTAAATTTCACAATTGCTTGCTGCTGCCGTAAGGCCTTTACTGTCCATAACACACCAATGTAGCTATAGAGGTGTTCAGGCTTACTTGACTGCTACCTTAACAACAGTAGGATAGCATTCCTTTGCTTGGTAACTGTACACCCTGAGGAATTTATTTTTGCATCAGATGAAGAAGACAAACGTCCAATATGGATGAAGTGTTCCGAACTTATTTTGCACTTGGAATATCCTTACCTTGAAGTAGCAACTACTGGATGGGTCATTGTAAAGTCAGTGTCCCCAGAGACCCAATCCCTCCTTCCCCTCAAAAAAAAGAAACATGACTAAATATCTGTACAAATCTGCTTCTTACCGAATCCTAAGCCTTGAAGGAAGAGACGGAATGCTTCGGTCAACTTCCCCGGCTGCTCCTCTAATATCATTCCTCCACAATCTGACAGTTTGATCCACGTGGCTTTCTGTGGATTCAAACGGCTGTTCATTTCAACCTGAAATCAAAGAAGATATAAAACTGTGAAAATCCGACCTAAAATATCTTCCCACCCAAAAAAACAAAACAAAAAGAATAAACTATAGATGAAAGTTTGCAGAAAGACTTCCCCCACAGATATTTATCCATTCATATGATATCCAGATATTGATGGAAGGTCAAATAAGACCAGGGAAATGTCCCATTGAGGACAACTGCTTTGAGAGAGAGAGAGAGAGAGAGAGGGGCAACTAAAGATAAGCAAAATCTTGAATGTAAAGTGACCATTTTGAAGTCTTTCTAGCAGATTTGCCATCAAGTCTGATCTACAATAACCAACCAGAAACTGAATATGACAAATCAAAATTTTGACGATTAAAAATATGTTTTATCAATAAAATCAAGGCATTACTACTATCTGTATTTGTGTTAATGACCATGTCAACTTTGACATCTCATAGTAGACAAATCTTAAAGTCGATTTGTAGGCAATAACATTAACTATGATTATTTCGAGATCACCCACTGTCAACATGTCCCCGTACACTACTTCAAAACACTCTCTTTTGCAGGAAAAACACTTCTAAATTCACATTCCAAAGGTTTCTGACAAATTCATTACCAAATGTTACTATTACCATATAATACCAATCCATCAGTCTGAAATGTGTCTGAAATGTGGAAAACTGTTCTTATTTTAGCTTTCCTTTTTTGCAGCAAACAGTGCCTGTAGCATTATTAGATGTTCTGTTATGGGTGGGGAAAGGAAAGGAAGAGTCAAAAATGTTTGAATTTTGTAACAAATTCAACCTTTCATCTCCAATTGCTTTCCTTCTACTGTTGCATACTGTTCTATTCTTTTTTAGGTTTTGACAATTTCAAATAATTGCTGACTCTCTGTACAACTTAATACCAAGTCTTTTGTAACATGAAGAGAAATTAAATGGGATGAACACGTAGCTATACTTTTGCAATCAAGAGTAGCCTGTCACTTATTACATCTTACTACCAACATTTTTTTGTGTTATATACACATGAGTATATAAATTTATGTAAATAAGCATAATCAATAGATAGCACCACAGAAACCTCATTAAGACACAGTGGTTATGCTCAAATCAGAATGGACGAGAGTTTCTTAACAGATAAGAGTTAGAAAACTGAAAATTTCAAAATGTGTTTTTTCACCACCATCAACTTTCTACCCCAATGAGAGTATATCTAGCCCTACCCGCCACAATGAGCTCGTTCCCCTAATCCTTCTCCATTACTCACGGTATCATTGAGATGCGGTGAGTTTGCCCCGGCAACCAAGAGAGAGTCACAATCAAAGCTCGGTGATGTGACCCGCTTGGTCCTGTCCAATTCTCGTCTAAGATTCAGATCTGTACGTCTGGAACAGAGAAACCGACAAAGAAGAAACTGTTAGTGAGATGGATTTACTGCACAAAAAACCAATGTAGATAAATATGTAAAGATCAGAAGGTCTGACAGTAGCATCCTAGTACAGTAAAACTACAGAGGTGGAAAATAAGAAGACAGAAATCAAAATTCTCTTTCTACTTTATGAATATTGCAGGGGTGGAAGGGGGGTGGGGGAGGGTAAGGAAGCACAGGGGGGGAAGCTGATTGTTATATATCTCTTCCTGTCTATACAAATAACCTTCTTAACTACATTACAAGTAACTCTATCACTTTGACATACTATTTTCTCTTTTAACTTTTATGCTTATTTTTCTAAAATTGCAAGTTCTGCCCCTTTCTTCAAATCTTGTCTCCCAATGCCACAAACTATGATCATATAACCCAAACACACACTGCAATAAAATAAATAAATCCTTAGACTCTGTTTATATTTGCCTATCTGGAACCTTTGAGAGGATAATATATTGCTGGATCAGAAATATCACAAAACCTGACATTTCATACAAACAGATGAAAACGTCACGGTATTCGGATTTGGCAGGAGTCCCATGAGGATTCCAGAGTAGTCATGTGGGCAAAATATACTTCTACAGATCCCGAATACTGTAAACATGTCTACTCTGGTTCAAAGAATATCTAGATAATTGGTTTTGAGGCAAAACTGAGATATAACAGATACGACTTACTTGATGTACCCATCAATGAACAGTGAAAGGTTAAATGCATTCACACTCTTAGCCAAGTTCTCTCTGAACTGCACGACAAGATCTTGATGCGTTTCCATAGTTTTCTACAAATACAAAAAAAAAGAAAAAAAAGATAGCCCCTTAAAAAAATATCATTCTTTGTACCATTTTGAGAAAAACACAAATTACCAGTTTATGCTCCATAAATTTTGGAAATTCAATGAATGTGAGGATTATTTCTTGTTTGTGATAAATATTGCAAACATTGTTGGTGGTGGTCAGTTAATACACTCCTGTTCATTATACTGAGATACAAGGATGTTGTGTATTATGTCGCTGGAAGACTGATAAATCAATATTGATTTTCCAAGGGACATCTCTCCATTTTATGGAACATGGAATGATATAAAGCTGGCATGAAAAGAGAGCTGAATTTAGAAAAAATATCAGACCATTTGATAGCTCAATATCAGGGTGTGCATACCAATAAAGAACATAATTGGATATTTGTCAAAGAAATACACCATTATTGTTGTATAATGCATATTGCCAATTTGATATTCAATTCATAGATGAAGTTTCATAATCAAAAGTGAAGAAAAAGATTGATATTTTTGATCATTGCATACTTCGTTATTACAAGTGACTTGTATTTACGGTCCAGGTGAACCATTTTGTTCCTTTAGTGAGCAACATGCAAATCGGTGATTCAGTTTCATCAATTGGAACTAACTGGATCGTTTTCTCAAATATCTTCTGACCTGGCGATCGAAACACACATCCCTGCCTTCAAGCACTTTCTAGAATGAACATTATCTGTAATATTTTTGTTAATCACTGTTGAAATAAATAACTCTTAATATGACAGATATTTTATATGAATTACATATATACATATATATGTATGTATGTATGTATATGTATGTATCGAATGCTTGGCATTGTAACCTGTTGTCCTTCCAACCACCCTACGACCCTGTCCTTCTAGATTATGACATTTATCCTTCTACCCCCCCCCCCCTCCATCTTCATCTTTACTTTCCTCATCTCCAAGGAAACTAACTACCCTCCTCTTGAAACGAATCACTTAAACTATAACTCACCTTGCCAAAGTAATGCCAGAGGAGGTATTCTTGGCTGTAATTTGTCATTCCTTTCCCACGCAAGTAATAAGAAGACAGCTACAGAGTGGAGAAGGAAAACAGATGAAAGAAACTGTGCAAACACAATTCAAAAATGTCTGCCATTTAAGGCTGGTAAAATGTCTGCATGTCATTTAAGGCTGATAAAATATTAATGCCCCTTTAACATCCAGCGATAGAAATGAATGTGAAATAAAATTAAACAACAGGGAAGGAATTCCTTTCAAACAGACTGAAGTAACATCAATATTGAATACCTAAAAATACATTAACAGATGGCTTGTGAGTACATTATTAAAAGCAAATATAATTTTCATTCTGTTTTAATAATACTAATTGTTACAACTGGATATTGCAAACAACAATGACTGCTCTTATGAAAAGTACAATAATTGCTTAATTACACTGTTACTGCTTTACTTTTTGGAAGGGCAGGGAAGGGATGGGGAGGGGGGCAGGGAGGAGTCCCATGTTTCGAATAAAGTGTTTACTTCATAGTACTGAGGAAATGTCACCTTTAGTACCCTTTGATTAACACTTGAAATCTCTCTTCCTTTCCAATCAAGTAACAGTGGCATAGGTGCACAGTGAAGGCTTGACCAATTAAAATAACGTAATGTAAGAGGTTAATTAAAACACCCATCTGCAACAACCTCTTGCTTTGACCCTTGCAAACTCATCTCAAAAAAATTCTTACATAGAGAGTAGTGATAAGCTTGCAAAAACAAAGCTAGTAATACAAATGCTGCCACAAATATGTTTACAAAAGTTCAATATTATTGAATATGCAAGAAACACTCTTTAGAGGGACTGTGTGTAACAATATTAACTGCCAGACATAACAAAATTGCTGTGAAAGTTTCAAGGGGTTAAAACACACATTTCAGCATTCTTTGGTAGCTATGGGAACTCTCTTCTCATTGTGTTTATAGTTTCCATGTTATGAAAACGATTTACAAATGGAAAATTTAGTCTGTGCAAATTTGTATAGCTCAAAGAAGGAACAAAATACCAAAAACAAAATACCAAAAAAAACAAAAAACAAACAAACAGCAAATAAACAAGAGAGTTTATGAAAGTACTTGAAATGATTTTTACCTGATAATTTCAATTGAAAAGATTTTTGAGGTGTTTGAAATCTGAGTTTTAAAGCAATTGGCCACGTAAAATCAGAGTTCTCCTTTAACATGAGACAGAATGCCTGATTTGAAAATGTTAAAATCTATCAAAGGAAGGGAGGATTTACGTTCTTTCCAGGGAAAGTATCTCATAGTCTCTAGGGTTTCATCTCTAGCTGATTGGGAGAGAGCTTTGGAAACAAAATCAAACAGAAATGCACACCAACCCTGGAAATGAAATTTAATATCTGATCAAATTTATTAAAACAAGTACTGAGAGAAAAATGTGGCACCTTACAAAGTCATAAAAAGTTCACATTCACATGAATTACAAGAAATAAAAACAGTTTTGAGGGGAAAAGGGGCTTGGTTTGTGGCAGGTTGGTTCAATATCAATAAATTTAATGACACAGGATGAGGAATCGGAGGGTAAAAGTATTTTGAATATTGAAAGACAAGCTTTGTCACTCGATCTAATCATACATTTTATATTTGTAAGTACTTAGATATCCCACAGTGATCTATAAGGTAACAATCGTCTAGCTACTCCAAATTAATCAGAACAAAACTATTTTGTGTCCCACAAATTTAATCTAGAATGTTCTAATTGTCAACCGTTTTGCAGTATTTAGATCATTTGAGCAATCCTGGTGTGATTTGAGTGGATTAACATTACATATTATGCATTCAGTTGCCATCGAGCCTGCCCACACACTGCTCGACTGACTACAAACAGACTCAACTAGACGGTCGATTCATTGAAAATCACTTTCCACCCTTAACGAACACCAGTCGTTAAGAGAGAATGGTCCTTGTGCTCGCTCATCAGTCTCTTTGCGCGTGAGGATCATTCGTGACATGCATGGAGTCTTCAGGACTAACTATGTGCAGACAGTTGAGTAGGATCGCCATCAGTTGAGGTAGTGTGGTCCAATTTTCTTTCCTGGTCAGCATTGTTAACAAAGGCAAGGGTGTAGACTTTTGTGGAGCTATTGCAGAAATACAAACTGTGCACTGAGGGCAAAAAGCCATCGGTGTCAGGTGTTATAATGACCATAGGGACCAACTTTAAATTTATGTTGAAATTGTGCATCAATTTATGTATGCCATTGACTAAACCTTTTGGAATTTGACAAAGACTAAGCCGCTACCTTTTGCTTTACTAAACTAAACTAGATTCATAGATTAGTCGCCTCTACCTTCGTAGAAGAAATGACCCATTTTTAAGAATGAAAGAATACTTTCCCCTTCTTATTACCTTCTGTTGGGCCCACTCAGACCAGGTAGATTGCGTGGAGACACAGTTGATCAGGACCAATCCATCTACCATTTCTGGATGAACCAACTTGAAAGAGAAATGTGAAAAACAAGAGTGAATCCCTTGTAAAAATAGAAATCTTTTCCTGAGGAATTAGCATGACTATGGAGAGAGATCAACATACTGTAAATCAAACATGTACCCAAATATGTCTTACCTGTATCGCTACCCAACACCATATCGTGTTTCATGATTGTCTAGGTACACCGCCAATAAATGAGCTAATTTCATATGAGCATCTTACTCTATAAATACCTCAAAATTCTTTGTTCTTACTAGAAATTTTTCTGATCTGAATGGATAAAATTCTGTTAACTACTGAATATGCCAGAGATATCACTGTACAGAAGAAGACACAGACCTGAAAATCTGCGAGTATTTAAATACCAAATTCAGATAAGCCCTCTCCACTCCTCTCTCCAAAATTGTTCACTCTTTTGTTACATTTTTTGTGTCCCTACAGCGGCATTTTTACTTCTTCATCTTTCCTTTAAGAAACAATTTGGCAATTTTCAGGTAATTTATTAACTACAATTTTATTATTTCTTTAACTCTGTTTTGGTCATATTCATTGAAGTGGTTCATAGTTTCCATACAGATTAGCACTTGAAGGCCTCTCAGTCGTATTCAGATACAATTTCAACTCCTTAAAACTGCTTATTATTCTTACTTCATCTCTTGTTTCAGTTCTCTTTCTTCTTATAAACCTCTTATTTTCAATTTATTGCCGGTGTTAGGGAGACACATTACTGTAATAATGACTAAACGAGGGCCTCAAACACAACCAAACGATTGCTTTTACTTATCTCCCTCTTCCACCATATTAGTAGGACAAAAACAAATACCAATTAAACCCTGGGAATGTACTTTAATCAAATTTCTAAAAAGAAAAAAAAAAGGCAATTTATCATTCATCTAACGTTCGTAGTTAGTCCACCTTTCTTGCCCCTCGTCACGCAAGTCTAATAGCGACTGACCAGATTGAGAGTGTACAATTTAAATCAATGCACGATTTGGTCCTCCGTGACCAAAATATTTCTTCCCGCTGGCATACAACACCGATCAATCAAGGCGATCGTTATATAAAATAAAACAAGAACAGACCAGCTAGATCCGTGATTTCAATCTCGGTACACTTGAATACCTTGGAGCTGAATTAAGTCGTGACAAATTCAAATTCATGGCCATTTCAAACACAAACTGTAACAGACGAGGACAATTATATTTTGACTCGCTGACCAAGTCTTGCAGGCATAGTTTATAGCTGTCACATCTTTTTTTTTACTTTTTTTTAATTCTGATTTGATGATTTGCAAAGGTTTCTACACAAACCAAAGATAATGGAGGTCAGATGAGAGCAAGGTGAGTATATATTCCTCTAAAGGTTTATTATATAAAATATAAAGCTGTTTATTTTGATTAATAATCCCATATGCCTAGAGCTGGTCTTCATACTGTTGACTGCACATATCACGATTCCCTTCAATTGAACTGTTATGAACATTTGTTTTGAAAGAGGCAGAGACTGGCAGAGTATGCACAACTTGAAATATCTTTGCAAGTCTCATTGTAAGCAGTAATAAAATGTCAAATGTAAAGATATATATAGATATATAGATATATATCATTGTATAGATATATATCACATATGGCCAAGGGTGCAAATTTGCTTATCAACTTTATTTTGTGTTATCTTAACTGGGCTAATGAAAGACAAGAAGAAGGGGATAAAGTAAAATAACTAACAGCTTTTGTTGGATAGTAGTAAAGGCATACTGACTCACATGAAAACGAGCGAGGATGTTTGCACCTGCTCCCATGCCGAAGCCAACCACTGATGAGATTCTGCGAATGATTGCAAGACGAATTTCAAAGATATGTAAATTTTGTAAAGAGATACAGATACAGATAAGAAGAAGCGTTCACAAGGAAATCCAAATTAATTGTGAGACTGTAATTGAATGCCGCAAAAGGGATAAACGCAGAGACCGTGATAGGAAACTGTATTCGTTAAAAATGATTAAGGTTTCAAGTGTCAAGTGGAATTTTGAGATTTGTCCCCGTTGGAAGTTCATATGCGAGAAGAAATTCATGAGGGAGATCGGATAAACGGAGAGTAAGATTATGGCAAGTTCAACCAAAACCAACAACATCATGGCTTGCTGGTTGCTTTCTGTGGTAAATTCTGGATTGATTCTCACTTTAAAACTCCAGAAAGAAATAAATGAACAGTAGAAAAATACCTGAAGTGTTTGAGTACAGCTAGGACTACATCAGCCAACTGGTCCATGGTTGGGTACTGAAACCTTTAAAGAAGAAAGGAAATAATTTGACACTGAAGCTTTTTCTGAAAAATCAAAGTTTGCAAATAACTGATCAATCAGTGTTTCTTCATGATTTCCTTGGACATATATCACAGATGATAACATGAAAACAACATTATTTTTGTGTAGAATCAAAGCTAATTTGATGTGAAATATCAGAGGCACCAACTAATAAACTGTCAGATGTTAACCAAGCAGTCTGACATTTAAGCATCCATATCTTAGAAATTGATACCTATTAGAAATTTGGGTGGTAGAATGAGGGAATGGTTGCAGTCTGGACGTGGTTGGTCAACAGTGGGTGGGGGAAGGGGGAGGGGTATAGCGCTTACAATTTCTTATCATAAGTATGGTTGAGCAAGAGTGTTAGTTGTAAAGAGACAGGTATTGGAAGTCAGTAGCTATACTCATCAATGACTATTCAGTGAAAGTGGGTTAGGCTGGAGTATTACATATATTATACTGTATTAGGCTGGCTTGCTATCTTATTCACCAGCTACTATACAATTTACAGCTATATGTGCAATGAACATCAATAACTTCTTATGACTGTTTCATATAAACACTATAAATAACAGTTTTCACTCCATACAAAGCCAGTGCAAAGTATCTTCTTTCACATGCCCCTTCAAAACAGTCATTAATATCAATTTTATTATATATACTAACAATCATGCATTGTCTAGTCCAATGTACTGCCTAAATACTGTGTGCTCAAAGAGATTGCTCAATTCTTTTCAGGATTGCCAAATTTTCATAAACACAAAGGAAACATAAAAGGAAAGCCTGGCAAAACAAGGAACGGAGACTTTAAGCCGTTGTCTGGAATTTCAGAGTCTGCAACTATTTAAAGATGACATATTAGGCACTAGTGTCAGTTTGCAGTACAGAGCAGACCATCCGTCATTTGAAGGAGCTGTATTATACATCCCGATGTTTGTTTCTTGCAGATTTTACATATTATTCATTTACCATTAAATCATTCACTACGTAAAACAGCTAAGCAGGAGGTGGGTCTACGACTTCTCACGAGCAATATCAAGAACTGATGTTATTCTCTTAAAAGCAAACCCATCCATCATCATCATCAAATTGGCCTATGTTGTGGAGATCTATTCTAGTCATGAACAGCTTCCTCACAGTGCTAGGAAGCATCTCTTATTCCATTTTAGAGATATAACAGTTTGGACTTTCTTTCACAATGTTTTCTGTATGTATTTACAATGTTTATAAATTATTTCCCAAAATGGGAGATGGAGTTTGCAAATACAAATAAAGTTCTTTAAAATATTCTAATTCTTATCATGACCTCGTAGTGGAATTCAGTGTCAGCACTCTTTACCTTCTAATTGAAAAATATGACAAAAACACTAATGGAAATAAAATGTGTCACCTCCTTGCACATGACAACTAAAACATCACAGATGGACAAAAAGGCAACCCCACTGACACATAGTTTGAAAGACAATATTTCACAAAGTGAACAAGATTTCCTTTTGGATAATTTGAGGAGCTGTTCATCACAAATGCTTAAAGGTGATGGATGGGTTTGCTAAAAGTTACCAACTCGGAGGCTAGGTAGATGGGCAAATGGGGCAGACTCTGGATTCATGACAGGTAAGAGAGGGGTGCAGAAGATTATATATAGTCTGTGAGGACTTCTTGTCAAAACTTCAGCAAGAACAGACAATCTGAACATAACACAAATAAATGGATTGCAGTTTTGACTTTATTAGTTTGATCATACTGTACAGCGCTACTACTTCACGTGGGAAAACAAAAAAGCCATCAGAACCCACGGACATTATAACTTAATTTAATTCTTATACTAAGATAAACATAAAAATTTACAATCCATGTCAATACAACAATTCCAAAAGGTATTTGCCTCAGACGACGGCCATTACCAGGTACTGTATTTACTCGCTCCTTCATCATTTTGTCAGTTTTGTTAATGTGGTCTGCTGCCAGGATATGAGTCTAATGAGATCAGACTATGAACAGAAAGAAACACTCTGAAGAAAGATCTCTGGAAACATACCGCCCTCCTTCCTCCCTCTAAAACAGTCTTATATAATTAACAAATACATTACACAATAAAGTATTTGTCCATCCTCTATGGTTAGATTAATAACCTTTTCAGTAAATACAGTATACTTGATGACAAATAGGAGCTAAACCTCCTTTTAATTCAAGTAAGCTTTCTGGTTTGGGAATTTCTCAGTGACCATTAATTACTTGTCTACTTATGCATTATCCTCTTCTACCTACAGTAACCTGTAGACTACTATAGCTTGGTATTAAACTTTTTAGCACTGTGCCCCCATTCCCACATCCCTGGCTCCTCCTACTCTCCCAGGCTCCTCCTACTCTCCCAGGCTCCGCCCACTCTCCCTGGCTCCGCCCACTCTCCCTGGCTCCGTCCATTCTCTTTTCCTTCCAGATCTGCCATTCAGAAGCGAACCGACCCATTTTAATTAATACTAACCATATTCTGTAACTCAATTTCCTCCATGTCAGCCCATATTGGGCCTTTAGTCAGATACAGAAAGTAGGGAGTCAAATTACTGGAGGCTGTCAAACTTGTGGTCAGGGAGAATTGGTCCCCCAAAAGGCAATTTCGTTGCCAATTCTAATGACAGGTAAAACCTCAATTTCACTTCAAACTCCATCTCATGGCTCTTTTGGTCCTAACAAAACAAACCACTTAAAAACACCGTCCAAAATTACATTCCACAAACATTCTCACACAATTAGTTTTCTGATTTTTTTTTCTTCCTTCTTTCTTCGAACATTGACGCATCATTCCTGGAGGAGATCTGATTCAATTAATGCATTCTTGAATTAACTAACAAGGATCCTTGTCGACAAAAGTCTTAGATCTTTTCCATCGAAGAGGCTCAATAAAGAAAACTGAGTCAAAAAGTCACCAAGACAGGATCACTGACTATATTTGAAGGGTTGTTCTGCTTCAATATGACTCCATAGTGTAAGTAATACCTTCCATTTAACATTGCCATAAGCCTTTTAGTGGTTCGCATTTTACATTAACTTCTTGCTCAAGAGGTGCCCACTTTTTTGACGACAACGACGGGAAGTAATGTTCGCATCGGTGCAAAGTGATTCTTGCATACATGAATTAGCTGGCTCCTGCATAGTAATAACATCTACTGTACGAAACCAGCCGGCTGCAATCAATACCACTAAAGGCACAGTTAGTGAATTAATGTTAAACAAGTGTCAATGAGGGGAAAGAAGACATTTTCGGTTCGTCCATAACTTCTCACCTAAAGACTCTGTTCCCTGTTGCTTCTGAGTAGGCAGATAGTTTACATTTAAAGGACAATATTATATTACAAACTATAATATACTGGATAAAAGCCAACTGTTTGTCTCAATTTACATTTTTAATACATCAGGATTGACAGGCCAAAGTCAAAGCAAATACTCTGCGGCAAATGCATCTCACAAACAAGAGACACAAGAGATATTCTCACAAATCAAAACCATTCGGTGCACATTACTCTTCTTATAATAAAGCATGTATTCATTCATATCTTGCACAAACTAATTTGCAAAATGTTCTTTACGAGGATACAAATATGTAAAGCTAGGTCCATCGTACTTTAAGTTCTCACTAATTCGAGGTCTGAAAAGTGAATTTCAGCTGAAATTCACTCTTTTCAGTAGATCGTGTCATAACAGGTAACAAAACAACACCGTAACTAGCTAACATATTTTTACGCGTAATTACCCAAAAAAATTGCCCACATTTTTCATCAGTGTTTTGTCAAATTATTTAAAATATAGTTGTTCATGCACTGTTGAAAGGTAGATGTGGAAACTTTAGAGATATTAAAATATATAACAATGCATGCAATTTTCTAGTTGAAAGTCCTGGAGAGGGGATTAATTCACTATGCTCTGTTTTACTTTTCAAACTATACTTAGTTAAATTTGGTAATTTGTTTCATATGCAAGCTCTGGGTTCTATTTGTAATATGTTTTTATCTCCCTCTTTACTATCGCTTTAAGTTATCGGAGATGTTACAATACAAACACGCTGCTTTGGGAGCATCGTCATGGTAACAGCTTAAATCTTGTCTAATAAGACATGATTTAGGCTGGAAGCAAGTCACATCTATTATAAAACCAAACAGAAACACTGCTGCATGATTTGCA
>JAIPMN010005688.1:2303-12770 GCA_020650975.1 Apostichopus californicus
AAACGCTTTACTACTCAGAACATTAATTGAACGCCTAATTTTGTAAATACTTCTAAACTATTTTTAAGGAGACATGTTTGGAATACTTTGGTTTAAATCTGTACATATTGTATCCACACACACTCGGTAACTAGGAGTGCATGATTACACTTTTTCTTCGTTCGTCCTTTCACGGTTTGTTCTAGGTCAGCATTTCTCCATTTCTTTCTGTTCCTATGTATGATCGTTCTTAACACGAAGACAATCAGATGACGTCATTGTTACGTCATATTATATGATTTCATATAACAAATGTATATTCTGTATATTAAGTAACTGAGACTTCAATAACTTCATCGATCAATAATTTTTATTCATTCTTTTATTATTATTTTAAGCTACGCTTTATAATTGTTTTTATTGATTTATGATCTGTGCATTTCATATCATCATTTTAGTTTATTAGCATCGATTTTACGGCATATCCTATTTGAAGTACTAACTGATCCCATCAGCGGACGAAGAATATTACATAATAGGTAAGCTATCGATTATTTTAAAATTACGTGATAGGTAAGGTATCGATAATTTTAATATTATGTGATAGGTCAGCTATCGATCATTTTAATATTACATGATAGGTAAGCTATCGATCATTTTAATATAACATGATAGGTAAGCTATCGATCATTTTAAAATTATGTGATAGGTAAGCTATCGATCATTTTAATATAACATGATAGGTAAGCTATCGATCATTTTAAAATTATGTGATATGTCAGCTATCGATCATTTTAATATTACTTGATAGGTATAAGCTATGGCCGAGTAAGTCATTTTGGGTCACTTTGACATTTTGCCTTCATTAATTGCTTCATTAACAGTCTTGTTTTATAAGGTATAAAAGCAGAACGTTAAACAGTACATTGTTTTAGCATTACATAAGTTTGGCGTAGGAAAGCTGATAATATTATGTGTATATCAAGTAATCCTTAAATACCAAGATCGGCTCTGTATAGTATATTATTCTTTCATTGTTATTTTAATGCGCCTTATAAATGATTCTACTGGTTTTATTTTATTTCAGATCTTCTTTATTTCTTTATATTCCGATATTTTCAATAGATTTAGAACAATTATAAGACTATACATATATTACTTGCTCTAATTTTTTGTATATTTAGTCATTAATTGTTAGATTGCATTCTACTTCAACCATATATTAATTTGACTTTCTTTCAAGTTTTAGGTTCTTCGTCGTATTTCTCTATTTTGACTTAATCTTTGATATTACTCACTCGTAATGCAATGAATATTACAAGAATATTGTTAAAATATTATCATAATAACAATGACTAGCTTTCTACCGTTATACATCAATGGTTACTCAGAATCAAACTAAAACATTGTCTTAGAGATGACATGACTTTTAACATGATAATAACGAAGATAATGTTCTGTATATTTAACATTAACCGTAAATGCAATGATCGGCTCTCCATACATATCTTTCATCTTCTTGTATTGTTATTTTTGCGTCTTCTTATTAATGGTGCTGGTTGATGATTCATGAATATTCATGATCTCTTCATTGTAGTTTTGTCGTATTTGCTTTAACGCAATTGGATATTATGAAGCCATAAAGTTTAACAATATAACCCAAGCCCTGTCCCGCAAAACTGAAAATATTAACATAACTATACAAACACCGACTAACAATAAATGCGGTATCTGTTTATGATATTAGATATTTCCAAGGAAATAATTATCCCTTTATTTGTAATTGTTCTTGGTATCTTCCGTGTTTTTGTATGCTTGTACAATATATAATTTTGCAACCAAACACACTTGTTCCCTTTGAGGCGATCCTGGTCTCTCATTATGATACAATTACAACATATTCATACCATTTATCTGTTACAATATCATAAGTTCATATCGTAGAATCTTATAATGAAATGATTGATATGTTTTGATATCGTAATGTCAATGGTAGCAATAAAGAAAACTAATCAGAGAAATATTGTCAGCAGTGTTATCTCTATGTAACATGTAGACTATGTACTAACTTGTAGTTTCAATCTCTTTCTCTGTTCTGTCCAGCATCAAGGTCACACAGAAGGTTATGGGTATACAGCAACTCTCAAAACAGATGAGGCTGGTATAGTTGCCGCGGTTGAGATTAAGAAATTCTTGTCCTAATAAAAGTGCTGATATCTCTATGTGTGCCTCAAATTTAAACTTTCTCTTCAAGTTCATCCCATTATGTGCAATTTGGAAGTGCATTTTGAAAGATTATAAACTTCCAACTTATTACCAAATATTCAAGAGTGTATAATAAAAAGATAGTAAAGTATATTGCTCAATGTGGCATCTGGTGACCATTATCTGATATTATAGCTTTTTTTGGGCTTTAATCTGAATCATCTCCAGGCAGGATTTTAAATTGTTTTAAATTGTCCTTGTTTTTCTTAAAGGAACGAATTTCACTCATCGTCCCCCTGTGAAGATCTCTCCTTGTCAACATCCATTGTGCTGATCATTGCCGTATGTGCACGCGTGAGGGGGTGGGGAGGAGAGGGGTATTCCCTGTGGATTCCCTTGATTATATTAATATTACCTCGATATGAACTTCCTCATTGAATTTCATTTGGTAAATTAAAGATGAGTTAATAAACTGGTATATGAGTTATACCGATACCCCTGGCCACTATATATTCTTACTGTAATCATTTCTCCCGTACAATGTCCTTTCCCTTCCCCGTTCGTCCTCAACTGCACTGGATACCACGTATGTCTGTTTCTATGTATTTATAACGTCATAATGCTCACATATGCTAACATTTTTTGGAGGTCTTCGTTAGGTAACACTTTGTCACGCCCATATGCAGGGTTTTGCTTAAACTGTACCCTAAAACGCAAACGAAAGTTAATTAGCTGAGAATGTTTATTAATATATCGATGACGATATCCGATTCTATATTATTTTATAATTTTGTGTCGTGAATTTGAAGGTTTGCTTCATAGACTTGTTTCAACATAGATTTCAATCCTTTCTTGTTTTCACTCTCTTTGACTCAGTTTCTAAAGGACGTAAACATTGACCTATATTGACGTCTGGCAGTAATATAAATGGCTTATTTCATCCGTCATGGTGTGATTTTGTAGTCTTGCAGTAAAAGAGATATATCGTCTCGTTAACACCGCGGTTTATGGTATACCGCAAGCTGATAGATTGTGGCAATTCATCCTAAACAAGCAATAGTATCAGATTGATACAAAGTTCAGTGATTGGGTAATGATTGTTCCTTAATGTTACGTGTTTAATTAGTCAAGTAACTGATAGTAATCATGAAGTTAATTAACAAATAAAACAGAACACACATCAAAGTCAAAATACGAAAGGGAAGGGGGGTGGCTGTAAATCTGGACACACTAGCCTATATGACGTCATGATCAAGTTGTGGTGCGTAAGATATGCATCACCACATATATCATGGTAAGACTGGACTGGAGGGAGGAGGGGGGTGAGGTTGGCGTGGATAAGTAACATTATTTAGGTTGTACTGAGGTCTGAAGTGGTTCAATATCTTACCGTTAACATTGCCTTGCAAAAGTCGAATATAAATCAAGCAATTTTGACTTCTATTTTGCCGGAAGTCATTGTATATGAATATATTACGGAAAACGACAGTCGATCCATTTCTAGAGTGAAGCAGGACCGGGATGAGTGTGGGGCGAAGGCTAATGTGACCGGAACGATGGCAAAACCTGATCATGTTTGGTTAGCGTACGGGTGAAAATAATTTAACACTTAACGAAACTTTAAGTAGCATTTCTGTTTGTAACTTTGTAATTTCAATCTTCCCGACTAAGCCATGTAATGTTAGCTCATATGATAATATTATCAATATATCTAACCATGTGACTGTGGCTTTACACCTGCTGATAAGAAAGAAACTGTTTGGACCTATAATACACGATAAAATACATTTATGTTATCTAACACAAATTCAGTGTTATATTTTACTTCTTCATTTACAAGCCTTCTATCTGTATGTATTATTACATCGTTTAATGATATCTTAATTAACCTGAACATACTCTTAAGCAAACGTTATAGTTTACACATCTGGGATGAAAAGAAAATGTTCCTCTCTTTATTAACCTTAAAGCAGCCGTATTTCGACTTATCAAAAACCTTCAGACTATTAAAAATTAGATTGTAATTAATCAAATTAATGCTTTTTAGTCGGTTAATGAGAGTAATTAATAAAGTACATAAGCTTGCAACCTGTCGTCAGACAGATAGTTTTTTATTTAGATTGAATTCTTTCAAGAACTAAAGATGAACTGGAAACATCCAAACTTTAATTTACTTTGAAAACTTTGAATTAAACCTTACAATTTCAACGAACAATTTTGCTACGATATCCCTGAAGCACATAATAGATTTACTCAAAATCAACCTAAATATTTGTTATAAATATACAAATAATAATCTACTTAGCCTGAAACGAATGAGTCCAACGTTACAGACTAGCAATCAATCTAACAATACACTTAAAAACCTGTTGCATTCAAAGTTAACCATTTCTCTGCACTGGTCATAACAATATCAGCAGTGATCGCTGCACAGTTCTTATTATCTGTGAGAAAAGCGTACGAGCGCCCTCTAAATAATAAAGTTTGCATCACCCAGGAGAAGGACACAACTATCTTCTGATTATAATAAAGTTATCGTAAGATGAAAACTGTGGATTACGGTCAGGATAGTCAGAGTGAGCATGTAGGAATATTTAGATCAGCCATGTTTATCTGAGATAAGAAGGCCCGCCCTGACGTTCGTTAGTTGTTGATGTTCACTATAATGAATATTCTAATAACATTATGATATAGATATTAAACATCAAGAGAAACAAAGGTGGAACCAGAGTAATGTACAGCTTACTACCGTAAAAGCTATTTCCATTTGTTGGAGGTTGGAGGCGGGGAAATTTTGAGAGATTATAACCAATTTGATTTCGTTAACGTTGTGAATACAACTATACATTTACAGGCTGAATTTAGTTATAGCTAAACCATTCGTATGAACGATATGTTTATGATGGGAGTTAAAGGCCAAACTTATTTTTATGTACATAATTTAAACAGGATGACCATCGAAATATTGCTCGTTATGGACGTATGGCATATATGGATACAAACGATTATTCCGGTTAAATAGTCCATAATCTAGCATTTTGAACAATAAAACCTTGATTAACAATGATAAACTCCGATTATTAACCAGACAATCGGTCTAATTTTTAACCGTATTGCCTATAAGCTTTCATTTTCAGTTGTTAAACCTGGAGTACCGGTTCAAAACAAGACCGGTATTGAGCAATTATCCAATTTTTCCGACAGAATCAAACTGGAATATATCATTAGTGGGTATTTTGCTTTGCCATACACGTGATTCAGGAATAATTTCGACATGCGAGCAAACATCCGGTAAGATTAGCATAACAATACGAGTAAAATCCCATTCTGAATGAGAAGAAAACCGCAGGTGGCTTTAGCTTTGTGAACTATCCAGGGATAGATGTTCTTTTAGTCATACAGTATTGTATTAAGATAGCTTGAATATAGGCTCGTTGCTCGTGCAAAATCCAACAATAACAATTGAACGTACGGGGACTGCTGGTGATAGTGTTACCATTTAGTTAAATAATATTTACTTCAAAGGCATCAATAAGACACTGCAACCTTCTCATCGTGCTCTTCATCTATGGAAATATATGTGCAAATTATTCTCGTTGGATCAATATCCCAGGATTTTACCGTTTGATTATTTCGCAATGATTTCGTAATCCAAAGTGATGCAACATGAATTCAGGACCAATAGTTTTCAGAGACCTGCATCTTTTTTGTGGGCTGAGAAAATGATTCCTTATGGAGGAGGATATAATTTTCGAGAGGATCACTTAGTTTTTATACCGCGATACACTTTAAACTATAGCATAACGATAATTCTTATCAGGTGGTGAAGTTTTTAGGTAATTTTACCTTCCTGACTTCCCGAAAGCTTTGGAGATTAACAGATATTGGAAGACAAAGTATTGTCCCGTTGACCCCTCGTCATCTCATGTGAGTATACATTCCAATGAAAATATTTGTTAATAATAGCAAACTGGAATAAACGGTACTAGGTTAAACACGGTACAACAATTTACTTCTCAAAGTCAAAGACCTAGGTTATCGTCACATCAACAACCAGAAACACAACCCAGAATTAAAGAACTTGAACTAGGCCTAGGCCAGCTTGAATTTTCTTAAAAAAAAGAAGCAACTTATAAAGACATTTGTTATAAGTAAGTTTAATAAATCAAATACCAGAAAACGTATCCCCTGATGTAAACAATAACATGGCAGTAGCTGTTAATTTTAAAAAGGATATAGGATAATTTTCAATCGCCTTTCCTGATATATCGATCGGAGAGGAAACAAACATACCGCTGATACCGGTCAAAAAGTAAAATAGCGACTTAACAATTGACAGCCTAAATTGTTCTGTGGTTAAAATAATGCTTTGAACATCCTCCGATGGTCAATCACCACCCCCAGTCTACCCCCCCCCCAAAAGGTGCATTGTGTAAGACAATAGTCCTTCACTTTTTTGATAGAGGCGGAATTATTTAGTGCAGTCATTGTCTATCATTTGTGTTGAATACCCAGAACCAGAACAAATACACCCTCACCTGTGCCTAATTAAAGTAAATTAGTCATTATTTCCGAGAAAAAAAATCGTTTCTTGTTTTCTAAATCAGAGCCAACCTAACTTAAAATTACAAACGATTTAAACTTTGTATCAAACGAACTATGTCACGCTAATGATCGCCGTTATTAATCGCCGAAATTAATCGCCGTTCATTGTTTTGTGTAATTCAAGGGTGTTAAATAACTACCGTCAATAGTTTGGTCTAAATAGTCTCTTCACTAATGGTAATACTAATAGCGAACTTTTTGCATGAAGGCTAGTACAATTATTGTAGAATTGATTTCCATTGATATGTTTAAAGCACCACTGTAGTTGATACCTACCTTTATTTTTCCTTTTTCTCTTCGAAATTTCTTGACCAACCTTCATTATTCCTTTAATGTTTTGCGACCATTGAATATAAATTGCCGTCATGGTTAAATAAAAATCCCCAAGTTTATATTCAATAGTACCATCATAAAATAATTTATGATTTTTTTAATCCATTTACAGGGATTAAACAGCAACCATTAACGCATGCGCGAATTTAAGGTCATTCCCCTTCTTTGCTTGTACTGCTTCTTAAGAATTTGATATATTATTGATGTAATATGATCAAACCATCGATAATATGACCTTGTTGAAGTATCAAACTTATTTGCAAATCATTATCAGAGAGATCCCTATCAACAGTGTTCCATCAGCGTTATCTATATATAACAGAACATAAAGATCTAAGCGCCGCTGAGTATACCGTATCCCAGTATAGACTTACATAGGATTGTAACCACTGAATTTAGTAGACAGTGGTAAATGTCGAAAGTTATTTCCATTTTGATGATGACAGCAATTAAAATGATTTACGATTAATGAGTTACGTTTAATTAATTAAATTTTCCTTTTTAATGATGATATTACTATTTTTAGATGTTAAGCTCATGGTGCAACAAGCTAAATTATGTCGGCCGTATTTTCACAGCGTTGTAAATCTACGGAAAGTTCGTTCAAAGTCTTCTCGCTGGAACCTTCGGTTCTATTTCGTTTACGTAACTCAATATAATGACAGCTATTGCGAGCTCAACACTAATTAAGACTTAAGGCGTTGCAGCGCTTTAGGGAGAACGTGGCTGCTGGTGGAAGAGGATTGCATAGCTATCAAATTCAATGGTATCAGTTTGACGTCATATTATCTGCATACTTTATAGTCTTCGCTTCCGAATTCTTCTTTCCTGGATGAAGTTCGTACGTATTTTGATTATTTTGGGAAATTTCTTGATAAATTCGCGACACTGTAGGAGGGTCGTCAAACCACTGTCCCGTTGACCTCCCCCTTATGTTAGTACACTCGTTTACTAAATTACTTCTAAAACAGTCATTCATAAACTACATGGCTTCATACTTGAAAGAAATTGTTACTTTTTGAACTTTTCATTCTCATCCCAAATAGCGTAGGATTAATTGTGGACTGGAACATGGATTTGTCCAATAGACCTATATTAGTTGTAAGAATGGTTTAACGATACTTTCACAACTAAGGATAAACCTTTTCCTCTGGGTGTTTATTACAGCCAACGCTGTGCACAAACAAAGTTCCTATATACTGTGGGTGGGATAGCTAATTAGATGTGTTATTGATGGTATCATTATAAACACTAACGGTTTAACGTATGCACATTTGGGGATCCATTCGGATAAGGACAATGAGTGCCAGAAGACTATGTTTACACCTAACACTAATACACACTGTACGTGTACGCGCTGTACATGTATGTAATGTACATCTGTACATGTATGTACTGGTTGACATTCATTTTATAGTAAAGTCTTTTAATTTAATGAATTAAACCAGGAGCAGACAAGTACATTGCAAATAGTATTTTTTATATGACATTAAAAACTGCACAGTATTGAATTGAATGACCTTGAAGTACAATATACCTTGGCTCAAAACATGTGGAACATCAAAACAGCAAAAACGTTTTTTTTTTAAAATCCCAAACTTCGAGAATTTTTCATTTCAAAATAAGGCAAAACACCCTCCTGACTTTTTTTTGTGCAAACAGGGTGGTACTATATCTCTTCCTGAAAAAAAACAGATTTTTTTCAGCATGACGCGTTTGAGTTATTGGCTGTCAAAGACGACATCGGAGCAACTTAACAACTTCATAAATTAATATTGAGAAAAAAACTAGAACCCTGAAATTTGTTTAGGTTTAATAACTTTATACTTATAAGTATAAAACTCTGAGAGCTCTAACATGGTTACTTTGGTAAACAAAAATGGCATCAAAACCTTTTCCTTATGCTGAATCGCAGCATGAAATAGCAACTTTAGAGCTGTACAACTGGAAAATATATTATAGGAAAGCATTGTAATCATTATTGTGTATTTTTTGTACTAGACATAATAACCTCTGAAAGAATCAGGTACCCTGAAGCAATGGTTTAGGTCGGAGCAAGTTATCACTAAAAATAGCATATTTGTTAGTGGGGGGAAGGGGAGGGGTGCTGTAATGCTTTGCCAGAAAAAGGTAATAAATATGGGAGGGTATACTGGTGAGATCCCCCTCACCTTTGAAATTCGAAATTGTGGGTAATAAATTGGGCTCCTACGCCCATGAGTGTTGTACGAGTCAATAACTTTAATCTTTAAGAAGTCTTATTCAAGGTATAACTGAATTGTTGAAAACCTTAGGTTTCAATCATTTGTAAATAGTTTGATCCATCTGTTCTGTGAATCCTGTTGGATAAATAACTGGAAATCATATTATAAGCATTCCCACGAATCCCAATCCCAATGTAAAAGATTTCATTAAAAGTATATTAAATGATCAACTGTAGGGCGTTCTTTAAATCAAGGTATAATCCTAAATCATTATTACCCTCCTCAAGCCGAGAATGTTTACTGTTGATAATTGATAATAAAGCAAGGCACGTGGAGTGACCCTCCCTATCAATTCAAACTGAAAATTGTAACAAAAAAATATCATTTTTGTGTTAAGAAAGTACGTAACCTTTTCTCTACGACACTCTCAAGAAGGTTATTAATGGAGGGAAGTAAACTTATAGATCTTTGAATAATGGAATAACTTTTGCTACATCCCAGCTGAAAAGACATCGTTGGAGATATTGACCAATACAGGGGTTATAACACGTATAGTGGGAAACAGATTCAATACAAATTTTAAGCCGAATACCGTCAACATCTGGAGCCTTTCCAATCTTTAATCCATCAATGAGCTTAAGGATTCCTTCTCAGAGATATATAGGAGAAAGGAACATTGATGGTATGACAAGATGGGATGGGCAGAATGAAGGATTATTATTGACTGAGATAATACAGATGGTAAGAAATCATTGAGATTACCAGAACTAGTGATAATATTATGAGTAATCGAGCTAACACTGCAGTGGGACTTTTGTTTACCTTTAATTAAAGAGTTAATTACTGGCCATGTATGCTTATAGAGGATAGTCGTCTTGAAGCTAAAATATTGCGGTAATATGGTTATTGAGCAGGTCGGATAATCATCGTTTAAACATTTCTATATGACGTAAGGTTAAACTTATGATTAGGATTATTAATGTAAACTTACCATATAATTTATTCTTGTGAGAAATTGATTTTGTTTAATTACAAAGGTAATCCAAGACTTATCATTGAAATTATTTGTAGACATTCTTGAGAAAGGAAAGTATAAGTTGTGGTTATGATTTTATAATATCAAGTAACTGATGATAAGATG
>JAIPMN010005689.1:0-23039 GCA_020650975.1 Apostichopus californicus
TTTCGGTTTTCTATTGTTCCTCTGAAGTTGCAAACTGAGCGAAAGAAGTGTCGTACGAGTGCGCTCGACGCATCTTGCCAGTGATACGTGATTTCAAAGCAGTCAAATCTAACCTTTGTTTGTCATCTTGAGTTTTATCTTGACATTTATGAATAAATGGGTCAGTTTTGGCAATAACTGCAAGGGGTACGTACCCCTTACGGTTTTTTTAGGTGAAAATTTGTTTTTGTCGCAAACGCGATGAATGTGTATCTTTTCTGGTAGTTCGCGACACGCTGATTACGAATCTGAAGTTTATTTTGGAATTGGGTGTTGTCTGGGGGCGTGGGGGGCAAAAAACCTAGGGAGGGGGACATGCGCCCTGCAAGAGCTAGGCCCCTTCAAAGGAGACCAATCATGTGGTAAAAAGCCGACATTTAGCGAAATCATGTACCCTAGAGCCTGAGGGAAGTGGCCTCTGCCGTGTAACGACATTTATATAACATGTGTATGTAGGTACGCTAGCTCGTTTTTGGAAAAACTTCGAAATATGCTTAAAGCTGAGAGCTACTCCATTGAAATAGCAAAGAACATTGCATGATGCGTGTCACGAGGTAACATGCTGCCTTTGGATTAGTATCGGTGTGGGTGAGTGCGGTTGAAAAGGGGGTTAAATGACGGTGAAACCAGGGGAACTGATCATTTCCCCATTGAAATTTGAAGAAAACAATTCCAAGATTTTGTTATTAATGCCTGTTTTCGATGATTTGTGTTGAGAATAAGTTACACGAATTAAAATAGTTGGCCCATACAAGTGGCTTCGACATATATTTGCCCCCAAATATTCAGCATATCTGAGCTCTGCTAATTCATAACGAGCATCCTGATTGATATTTCAGAACTTTCATTTTTGGCCCAAAATAACTATTTTGTAAGGTTATATACTAATGATTGTTTTCAAATTTTGGCCAAAATTATGAACCTTTTCACTCTTCCTAAAATTATGCTTAAATGGAGGACGTCCTTCTGTGAGTTAGACAATGACTTTAAGACACTTTGCAACTGTTTTTAAGCAAATTGAGCGAATTGGTCGCTTATAGAAGGAGAGTTGAGGTTGTTGAGTTCACGACATTCATTGGTTATTTTACCTTATATTACTTAATTCGTAGAAAAGTATTAAGAAATGACTTAAGAAAGACAACAAAGACCTTATGGATGGATGATGTAGAACATTCTTTATAATGATGTCGTTTAGAAGACACCGTAGATACGTTGCGAGGAATTGTCGCGGTAAGTGTGGCAAACGGGGACCAGAATCGGGATATTTTGGACCTAATGTTATAGTCGTCCATTGACCTTGAACGGAGGGGCCTACCGTGAAAACGTACGGGAAATTCATCCATTAATATCTCCAAGAGATGATTTCACAGGATATAGAAATACCACTCAGAAGTCTTTAGATATTACCATTATTACAACCATTCTAAAAGATAACTTTGGATCGCAGATTAAAGGCATGATGAAAAAGGAAATTTGGCCCAAAAAACGATGTCACTACGGATGCCGTGTAACGACATTTATATAACATGTGTAGGTAGGTACGCTAGCTCGTTTTGGGAAAAACCTTCGAAATATGCTTAAAGCTGAGAGCTACTCCATTGAAATAGCAAAGAACATTGCATGATGTGTGTCACGAGGAAACAGGCTGCCTTTGGATTAGTATCGGTGTGGGTGAGTGCGGTTGAAAAGGGGGTTAAATGACGGTGTAACCAGGGGAACTGATCATTTCCCCATTGAAATTTGAAGAAAACAATTCCAAGATTTTGTTATTAATGCCTGTTTTCGATGATTTGCTTTGAGAATAATAAGTTACACGAATTGAAATAGTTGGCCCATTGACAATGGTTTTAAGGAAGAGATTCTTATAATTTCTTTTTAGTTAAACTGTACACGTTTAATTTCCATTTGGAAAAGGTTGTTATAGGCTATCGGGCAGTATTTTATCACCCTCCGTTCCCATATTTCTTCCAGTTTGGTAAGGATGCCTTTCATGGTCATCCGGGGACCCAGTGGAGGATTTACAACTAACTGAAAGTGGGGTTCTATTGAATTTCTTAGATTTGATCAGGATGCTCTTAATAGACCCCTGATGATGTTTTCTCATAAATATATTAAAGTCTGTTCTATTAAATTTTAAGCAGAGAAACTGATAAAATATAGCGTAACATTATGATCAAAATTTACTATTAAATATGTTGTTTCGCTAATATAGGGATGAATACTAACGATATTATATCCCTGGTATATGATTAGAATGTCGCCCAAGTCCCTATCTGTGATTCTTGCAAGAATCGAAAGAGTCGCGATTTGGTGGGGAGAGCGGGACGCGCCCACATCAACTTTTCAGTGGTGGGAACATGATATACCGTGTCCCCACCAATTTGTCTTGACCAAACGCTGCATTTCAAATTCCCCTGTATTGAACTTTGGCGCAGTTTGATCCAGCATTTGGCAAATCGGATATGCTATAAAAGACGAGAGTTATTACTATTGACACTGTTAGGCGTGACTTCTCCGCTGAAGTATTAACACATTCAATCATGTGAAACATAATCTATACACGAGACTGGTAAATGGTGGTCAGCCAAACGGACTGAGTGCGAACAAAACAATCGTTAACAACTCACACTGTGTGTTGGCAATTTGAGCTAGCTTCACGTCCTGCGGTGTTTCCACTTTCAGTTGAATTACCTGAAGTTTTGGGCAATTTGGGAAATATTTTGAGAAGATGAAACTTTGGAAGGAAAGTATTTGGATGTTTCTAATTATAAATAATATAAATAATAACTATGCATAATATCAACTTGAAACATATGTCACCATGAACCCACTATCTACCAACACATTAATACCAAGTATGAATAAATTATGACTTTCGGTTGCGGAGTTATTAGCATTTAGAGATTTTCACGTTTGACCCTGTGACCTCATTATTATTCATGAGATGAGCACCAAAATCAATAGGGTTCTTCTACTCAGTATGGCGCATCTATGTACTAGGTATGACTTCAATCCAAATTGCCATTGTTGAGTTATCATGTTTACGAGCCAAGGGCATCACATACATACACACACACACAATCACTATCGCATAGATTCCTTGATCCTTCGGGCAAGGAATCAATTTGAACGAATAAAAAAAAATACTACTACACTTTGCATCTGTTATTAAACAAATTGAGCCGAATTGGTCGCTGTAGGAGGAAAATTGAGGTTGTTGAGTTCACGACGGTCATTGGTTATTTTTCAGTATTTTACTTATATCGTAGAAAAGGATTAAGAAATGACTGAAAGAAAAACAACAAAATGCTTATCGATGATGCAAAACGTTGTTAATAATGATGTTGTTTAGAAGACACCATAAAGAGCGAGGAATTGTCGCTGTATCACTACAGATGCCGTTTAATGGCATTCATCAGTTCGTCAAACTGCTTCCTGGTATGTAGCTGAGTAAGGTAATGCAAGTTGCCAACACTATGTGGATGTTAGCAACCACATTGAACTGGGGTGCGCTCTTCTGATCTGCCTGCAGATGTGTGCAAATGTGTATGGATGGGTGTAAATCGAAATCGAAAAAATAATTTAGGCCTTTATTAAAAAGGTTTCAATGTATTCAGTTAACATATGGTTCCAGCCCAAACTGACACTCCAGACTCTGATAACCTGTGACGAAAAATTAAGCTACTGATGCAAATGTTTTTTTCCTATTATTTGATCTTTAATAAATATCATCTGCATTTGAAATTACATAAATACGATTTCATCTCTCTATCTGTACTCTGCATTAACATCATTAATTTCTATTATTTACCACACTAATAAATCATATGCTTGAAGCTACATGATTAAAATGTAATGACAGAGGTTTCTTAAAAAACCATTTCAAACATGTAAAGAATAATCTTTAATTTGTAGAACTGAAGTATAGATTCTGGCATGTATGAACAGAACCACAATCTTTGGTGCATGTGCTTGATTATGAAACAAGATTATTGTTCACGACTGCCATACCATGGACTATAACCTAAACCAGAGTCTGTGTTCAAAACTTAAGTACAAAGTCAAATTCTATGCAATCATCTGAACCGATCATTCTCAAGACATAAAAATAAGACATAGCTGACTTTCTCTTACTGTAAACCTCTCTTCCTCCCCCCTCCCCCTCCTCCTCTCTCCCCATCTCTGTGACTTCCTTACTCCCCATGGAGGGCAAGATTAGGCATTGTGTTAAACTTTTAATAGGGCAGTAGAGGTACGGATAAACATGTCATATGATATCATATCTACCCTGTAAGTTCTATTCAGTATAATATACAACTGTACAAAATGTGAAAAATCTCCTCTCCTACACTCCTCCATCTCATCCCCCCCCCCACGCCCCCCCCCCAACAACAAAGAAAAGAATCCACGGAGAAAGGAAATTGTGAGTAGCAGTAAAGTGGTTTTTAATGTTTGCCCTCCGGTAACCAGTTCTGAGGTCTTTCTGAAGGCGATAACTAATTAATGCAAGTTGGCCTTAACTCTCTGTAGAGCACTCTGTAACTTTTTGGAGCCCTTCTCTGATGAGAACTGATGGAAGTTGGCATTGTTACTAGCGGCTAAAATGTGGATATCGGAGTTCCTGAATTCTTCGATCCTCGTCTTGAGTAGCCTCTGGAGCACCTCGTCAGAATTTAATGTGTATCTGTGTTCTTGGAATACTCGTACCTGATCCACACATTCGGCAATTGACCTGAGGTAGATAAACAACAAAGTATGATAGATATGAAAAATTGACTAATTGGTGAATATCGCTGGCAAGTCCATATTCAACCGTTGAAAGGGAACATTAGGTATCTGGAAAATTGTTCTCTTACTTCCATCCAAAACAATCGTAGATCAAGGAATGATGAAATTAGTTACAACTTTGAAAGCCTTGTCAATGCATAAAGCAAGACAATACTATTTAACTTGGGAGAATTTTCTGTACTGGAAAATAAAAGTTGTATAATTTGCTAATGACCAGGAGAGAAATGGTTGTAGTCCTCTTAGATTCAGGAATAAAAAATCCAATTATATAATATCATTATTATATAGCTTGCTGAGAATAAGGAAAACAAAACATCTTTCACCAACTTTCCAATCTCCGTTATCTATCACCATCTAGTTGATAAACTGGATCAATATCTAATCAGTAATTTATTAAACAGTAATCAGTATTGGTTCCAAAATTTAGCACACTTAAAATTGCTTGCAGTTTTCAAAAAATAAATTTCCATCATCTATTGAAGAGTATTAAAATAGACAAATGATATTACAGTGGCAGTGATAAAATGCTTAAGATTTGATGATGATGGGTAACCTATTGACTTTCTAGCCTATTTGGGGGCAGAACTGACGACCTTCAAGCACCACTATTCTGTCTAACCACAAAGCTGCAAACCTAAAAGCCCCATTTAGCAAGGTTTGAGATTGTTTAACAAGGCTAGAGGCATGTTTGATAGACTGAGTACAAGTAGAAAATCCTTAGTCTGGGTACGAGTACAAGGCTAGAAGCATAGTACAATAGCTTGAGTACACTGAGTACAAGAAGAACATCCTTAGTATGAGAACAAGGCTAGAAGCATGAGTACAATAGCTTGAGTACACTGAGTACAAGTAGACTATCCTTAGTATGAGTACAAGGCTAGAAGCATGAGTACAACAGCATGTGTACATTGAGTACAAGTAGAATATCCTTAGTATGAGAACAAGGCTAGAAGCATGAGTACAACAGCTTGAGTACACTGAGTACAAGTAGACTATCCTTAGTATGAGTACCAGTACAAGTCTAGAAGCATGAGTATAAGTACTGAACCTCACACTAGGCTTCTATACTAGATTTCCAAAATCATACCCTGAGTATGACAACAAGTACAAATCCAGGTGGCCAAGTAAGAGTAACAGATATTATGTTAGACTATGACTGTGAGTACATACTCACTGTAAGGCTTCTTGCCTAAGCAATGTTCAGGATACGGTATTGGAAAATTTTCCTCCTCGTACGAAAAGCCATAATTAGTAGACAGTCTACCTCAACAGTTCAATGACTATTACTGCTTCATCAGGGATGTGATAGTTCATTAGTAGGTTTACACTAAATATCATTGCTATGGAAGTGTCATAGTTTTAGGCTAGAGAGTTTTGTTGCAAATAGTAGGAAGTCTTTGACAAGGTTTTAATCACCTGAAAGAAAGACAAGTTAGTACATGTGTTGACATAATGTGTAATGTAATGTGTAATGTAATGTGTTGACATAATGTGTTGACATGACATAATTTAAGCTGCAAAGTCACTTTCAATTTTCGTTACAAAGGGTAAAGGAAGGGGACATAAGTTGGTAAGAAATCCACCTGTAACAGAACCGCTGCAAGACCATTCCAGATACACTGATATAGAAAACTCACTTTAATTTTGGCCATTTGTACATCCCATTGGCTAATTTGAAACCACCAATTTCCAGCTGCTGAATATGCATAAGGACCAGGTGAACGCAGGGCAACGTTGGCAGAGTTTTATGATGATCTCCTCGGATTAAAAAGTCACAGTCTCCCTTGAGGAGAACGCCTGCCGCCTCCAATTCTTCATATATTGAGACGACTTTTGATGGAATGTTTTTCCAAGCCTGAAAGAGAGGAGGCAATTTTTACGACGATTACTTCAATACTTGGTATTACCGCGATGCAGAATTATCAATGCTGAAATACTCGTCAATTTCAAATTTTTCACAATAAAAAATTAACAGATTAAGTTGTAGATCTTGGGCATGGCCTTGAAGTTCCAATAAGAAATAGAACGTACTTCAAATACGAAATGCAATTATTTTGTACCGTAAATTACAATGCATGCTATATTTCTGTAACATAAACCATAAATTTAAATGTTGGGCACCATAAACCATAAACTTGTAATGATGTAACTTCTTCACACCTTCAGTAAATGAGATGCTCTTGCACCTTAAATAGTAAATGAAATGCTCTTGCACCTTAAATAGTAAATGAAACGCTCTTGCACCTTAAAGAGTATATGAAATGCTCTTGCACCTTAAATAGTAAATGAAACAGCTCTTGCACCTTAAATAGTAAATGAAACAGCTCTTGCACCTTTAATAGTAAATGAAAGCCCTTGCACCTTAAAGAGTAAATGAAACGCTCTTGCACCTTAAATAGTAAATGAAACCACTCATGCACCTCAAATAGTAAATGAAACGCTCTTGCACCTTAAATAGTAAATGAAACGCTCTTGCAATTTAGAACAGTAAATGAAACACTACTTCATCATAAATATTAAATTTAAATGTTTCTGCATTGAAAACAAGAAACACAAATCTCAATTCTAAAGAGAGACACCGAGAAAATACTACTACTTACTGGAACTTGTCGCACGATGAGATTGTTCAACCCGTCCATCACCTGCACGCACGTGGCAAAATTTCTCATGTCATAGCAGGATTTAGCCGTATTGATAAATTTACTTATCAGAGCCAACTGAGCCTGTAGAATAAAATACAAGATGACAAACTTTAACTTCAATGTATGAAAATAAGAGAAAAATAGGAGAAAATAGGAGAAAAATGTATGACAATACCAGCTACCAATCACACAGTGTGGTTTCTTCATTTGTGTTACACTGCAAACTTCAAACCTGGCAAAGTTTATATAAAGTCAAATATATAACTTTAATTTCCATTACATATGTAGCTTCTGCAATGCAATTCTGTATTTAACAATATTTTATACCAAACTTTCTGTAGAAGTAGCTTAACTTATAATGGTGCTGCCTATCTACCTATCTACCTAAAAGTGGAATGCATCTGGAATTCACTTTGATAACCTCAAATGAGGTACACATACCATCCACATTTTAAAAACACAGTACAGTACAGTACACCAATTCTGCAGTCTTAAATATAGTAGTGAAAAGTAGCGTCATATATATCTATATGAAGCATAGACTATAGCATACTGATTATATGAATACAATAAAAACTCAACTATTTACATCATGGCCTGTATATTTACATCACCACCTATATATTGACCCTTGACCTCTTATTAAATCATGAACACCACCTGTATGCATCTGGGAACCTATTGGTATGATTCCATAGTCCATCATAACGACGTACTGTGTCATGTACCACTCATTCGTGGTCCTGGAACATTAAAGACCTGTCATTTGTGCCATAATCGGTGGCAAACCGTCAGAATTTCCATAAAATATGATGGCAGCCATGAGATTTACTTCCTACCTTCGGGGAACTGCACGACAGGACTTCAGCTGATACCCAGTGACTGAGGTTCCTTGAGTAATCCAGCAATTCAGAAATACCCCCATCGGTTATACTCCCCGAGAAGAGACTGGTAGAATCGATGTTCTCTAGGTTCACTGACTTATTAGATGCCTCTGTCATTGTCTGTACTCCGATACCTTTGTGCCTCGAGTTCAAGTAATAGACGGGGTGAACTTGCAGGAATATATTCTGATCATAAAAAAAAAAATTGTTGAAATTAAACAACCTTCAAGTAAGATTTAAGTAAAACATGACTGTCACAGATGCAAACACACACATCAGGTGTGTTTAACATTCAGACCGAGGACCCCATTGTTTTTCCATTGTTCAAATCCACTTACCCTAACCTTAACAATACCCCATAACAAAAGAATTCGGAAGGACGTGGTGATTCTTTAGAAACCACATCCGAGGACCTGGAATTCTTTTGTTCAAGTCCTCGGTCAGAATACAAAACAAGTGCACACACACACACACACAAACCTGACTGCAGAATCCTTTGCTTCCAGCAAGGAACCAAAAATATCAACCCAAAGGTTATAATACTGAGCAGGTTTTTCAGTACCATATACCATTTTGTGCTTACCTGCTGAATAAGTGTCAACTGTTCCGCTAGACCGTTCGATGTATGTTCACTGAGTGAGAATCCATCCTTATTCAATGCCATGACAGGTAAATAGGCGCTGTCCTGGTTCTTCGACGACCTCTTGGAGAAGCAAGCTATAATTCCTCCGACACTGAGTTTATCTTTATTTTCCTTGCGGGAAAGCCATGGACTATTAGAGGCGAGATTCTGCTGAAAGGAGAACAACCATTCAAAGTTAACAACATCTGTTGACTGTTTCACGAAATCACAAATTCAGTTAACCGAAATCGAATTAAGGCATCTGGCAACAGAGCGAGTGACATCATGATATCAATACAACTTACATAAACAGCATGTAGGTAACCATGACACCCACCATAGAACAACAGATAACAACTGAACCAACAAACAGGCCAAGTACAGTAACAATGTAACTGACCTAAACATTAAAATTTCACCTCGCTTTCTGGAAAAACTCACCAGGGAATATGACAAATGTGATCTTGGTTTGGGGACAATCCTCAACAACGGAACATTCAAGGAAACAGAATACTATTATCTGGTGACAACAGTTTTGTTCTAATAATTTCCTCACTGTTTTACAGTATATTTTGATGTCATATAACATGCTTGTTAGGTAGGTTTCCGGGCCAAATAGAATATTATGGTACATTGTTCATAACTTCACACACACATGTATTATTAAATCTACTTTACTAACCTGTCTCGGTAGATTCCCTGGCCAATCTTCTTCACTTTTATCTGCGGTTTTAACAGACACTACTTCTTCTTCCTGTTTCTCTTTCCTATCAATTAGTTGTAAGAGACCCTGTCCTTGCTGGTTAACACCGACCAACTGGAATAGAAAAGAAGGAAAAGAAATTTCTATTCTAAAACTTAGGTGTTGGGTAAGACTCAAAAGAATTCACTTCACTAACATAGAGTATTAGGTTTCCCCTTTTCTGTCATTGCAAAAATCAACAGTTTACCAGCCAAGAAAGTATTCTCTTCAAACTTGTTGGCAATCGTAACCTTTGCACTCGGTAACTAAGAAACTCAACCACTATGATACACGATATTTTGTGTGAATGGATTCTTTAGAGGACTCAGTAACATTAATGTGGGACTCAGATGCAGAACTCAAGTTGGGACTTAGAAGGGGGGAGGGGAAGGGGGGGCTCAGATGATAAATAGACAATGATGCCTACCCTCTCAGCCTACATGATTTTGTCTTTCAGTAAGTTTGAAATATTGCCTGCAATTGCACAATGCAACACATTTTTCAAAATGTTTAACTTCTGTTATACGCAATCAGGGAATTATATAAAAGAAGGCCCAAAAGCAATGACGCCCAGGGTTTACTTTCTAGACTACGACCCGTTTGTGTTACTCGACACAGAAGCATGATTGAGTTCTTAAATAAAGTGTTAAGGATATTAGAATTCAACTCAATATTGTGCTATTGATATTTTTTTTGGGGGGGGGGTTTGGTTTTGGGGGTTTAATTTCCAAACAAGTCACTACCTTATTAGATATAAATGATATCACTTCAGCCAGAAGCTCTGGGTCCTGTCTGAAGTCCACCTCAAAGAATCCCTCCAGCCAGACGTGAAAGATATCGATGGTGCGCAGGGTGATCTGAGTTCGACACTCCTCGAGGCCACTGGGTAGGCTGAAATGGGACGGATCAATTAATCAATCACTGAAATCAATAACTGACAATGGCTAGAGGCCATAAGTAACTCCACAACAATCCTTTGATATATGCGAGCAGCGGCAGTCAATGTAGGATATACTTATTAAATAGATTCTAGTTAAAGCCAAATTAGACATCACAATACCTCACAGACAAACAAACTTACTGACAATCAATTAACACACGGTGCACAGTTTTTGTTATTGTATGTTGGTGGTCTCTGGATTGGTCATTCCACGATGAAAGGTAACATCACTCACAAACAGTGTGATGAATACTGTAACCAGTTGATTGAGTTTTGAAACTTTTAGGATTAAACTAAAATTTACAGTTTGCATAGTAAAATACTTATGTTATGTTTACAAATTTCTGCCTAGTAATGTTATTATGTTATGTAAACAGAGAATCACACAACCATAAGTTTTCCCCTACAGTTCAATCTCAGGAGTGTTTTTAACAACACAGTTTTAAGCTTCCATTACAGAAAATGTGCCTTTGAAACTTTCTTTTATGAAACAAGCCGATTCTCTACTGAATTTGCCAAATTGTGGACTTTGCACAAAGAATGCGCCCCCCCCCCACCCCCTCCTCCCCCCAAATAAAAATAAACTACAGAACACCAAACTGTGTTTATCTAAGTCCACAGGTGGAGAGAAAATACGATACTGAATACTAATGTTTGAATGTGTGTTGAACATAGACACTCTTACCATTCTGCGGCTTGGAATTTGTCCATGATGAAAGTCAATAATTTCTGTCTTTTACTGAGGTAGCGGAATATATATAGGAAATGATAAAGGTAACCTTCCATCACAGCACGTCTGCAAAAATATGTAAAATAAATATTATAATTAAAAATTATTATTAAGATTTAAGACAATTGTATTAATTTACACATTTTTATGATTTTACTTTTCTATGGATTTTTCAATGGAATACTACTCTGAAAACTTCTAAAACATGATACAACACAAATGTAAAACACATACTTGGCAAAGAGGTAAGCAAAGAGACCCTGAGGATCCCCGGCCTGGAGTAGAGACGTTCCTCCCCTGCTTGTTTTCATCTGTAGCATTGGGTTATCTGAGTGGGGCTGAAGATGCATTGGTTTTTGGCTGTGAATAGACGGTAAATAGATGAACAAGACACTACTACACCAGGACACTGTCAGATAAACCACACCATCGGATGGTTTTCAAAGTATTAGCCATCATCATCATGCTGTGAACTTAGGAGGTCAAAGGTCAAAGTTTGATCAACAAGACATGCTACTTCCAGGCGGAAAAAAAGTAGTTGTAATTTTGTAATTTTCTATGTTCATTTCAAATTATATACCATAACATGTCAACAATGTAGTGCCTTGGTTTCACAAGTGAGGTTTTGTTTCGAAAAAGTTAGAAATAATGCTAAAGATGTTCCATTGGTATCCCCAAAAGGTCTGATTACAAGCTTGCATTTAACCTATTAATCAAAGTATTTGCATCTTTAGTATATAAAAGAAATAATAAGTTAAGATACTAAAAGGTAAAACAAACATATAATGGCTAGTTTAATGCATAAAACCCTATAATTAAAATATTGCCAGCTCTAGCTGTAGAATGTGAGTTTAACAATATGCCAATTACTCTAGCGAATTTGTATTATTATGCAAATTTTGAAGAAAAATTAGAGGGCGGATGCAACTTTGTCAGTGTGTATATATGACATCACAACTGTTTGCTTCAAGTCCACTTTTGGTACAAACCATGTCAAACTCAAGTGCTGTTATAGATCTCCAGATGGGTATGTAGGATTTGAATGCAAATGTCACCTGTATCACCCCCTTTAAGCCTGATTAACCAAATACGGAAGGTTTTTACCTGATAGCGAAAGAATGAAGGAGGCTGTGATCTAAACCCCATTGTTCAGCAAAGGCTAGCTCAAGGTAACATCTGACTGAGTCAAGGAAAGTCATCTTGGAATTCATTTCTTCCAGCTGCTCCCAAACTTTGGACAACTTGTTCTTTGTCTCTGCACCTACCACATCAACGGACAGAAAAATAAGAAAGATTAGACATTGATGATGGGTTATACAAATAAAACTGCAATATATATATATATATATATATATATATATATATATATATGTATATATGATCACCATGTGGGTTTATCCCCATACCTACCCTATGATCACTATGTGGGTTTATCCCCATTTCTACCCTATGATCACTATGTGGGTTTATCCCCATTTCTACCCTATGATCACTATGTGGGTCTATCCTCATACCTACCCTATGATCACTATGTGGGTTTATCCCCATTTCTACCCTATGATCACCATGTGGGTTTATCCTCATACCTACCCTATGATCACTATGTGGGTTTATCCCCATTTCTACCCTATGATCACTATGTGGGTTTATCCTCATACCTACCCTATGATCACTATGTGGGTTTACCCTCATACCTACCCTATGATCACTACTTGGGTTTATCCAATATCTACCCTATGATCACTATGTGGGTTTATCCTCATACCTACCCTATGATAACTATGTGGGTTTATCCTCATATCTACCCTATGATCACTACTTGGGTTTATCCAATACCTACCCTATGATAACTATGTGGGTTTATCCTCATACAGTACCTACCCTATGATCACTACGTGGATTTATCCTGATACCTACCCTATGATCACTACGTGGATTTATCCTCATACCTACCTTTATTATTATTATTCTGACTCTCCAGGAGTTTCTGATAAAATCGTTCCGTTTTCCCTCTCATCTTCCTCTCCACTGAGATTTGTTGTTCAACTTCCTATCAGAGACAAAAATACAAAGGAACAAATTGTTATCTCACAGGCAATTGTAAAAATAATAATTGTGACTGAGGTACGTACAGCAGTTCTCACTGGTTTAGGTGAATTAACATTTCTTCAACGACTACCAAACCAGTTGGATTATTCACAGTGTTTGAATATGTAAAGAGTGTAGGCCAGCTTTGAAATGACTTCTGTGATAAGAGCCAAACCAAGACAAGATAACTGGCATCTTACCGTAATCTTTCTCTCCACGTTTTTCCCTTCGAGTCTTCTGCTGTACTCAATAACATCTTGTTGGAATGCGTCCTCTCCATACATCAAGGCCTGCTGCAGTTTCTGGTTTCCTCCATGGCCCTGACTGCCGAGTGACCTACAGGAGGGGCCTTGATTGGAGGAGCTTCCGGACGAGAAGCTGGCCAAAGAAGCGTTACTGCTGCTTCTGGTTATTGCACTGTCTAACAACTGTCGGATATGATACGCCGTCGGAGTCGAGGATACCTCGGATATATCCGAATCGGCCTTTTGAGGAGACTGGAGGTACGACGACTCGGAAAGGCTCAGAGAGTTGTTCAGACTCTGGTTAGAACCAAACAGGGAGGATGACGACCTTTGACTCGTGCGTGCACTGAGCAAAGGGGAAGCCCCTTCATTCACCAAAGTGGAGCATTTCTGGACACCTATCAAAGAACTCCTTTCATCAAGACTATTGTTTGGCTTATTATTACAAGTATCCCTCTCTTCTGACTTTAAGCTTGTTATTTCTGCGTGATTGGATTTTCTAGGGCTGGTGTCTATTTCTTGGGGAGCTTTGTTATCGGAGGCGGAATCAGTCCTCTCCATGGTCGCCTGATGGGAATCACCTGATTTATTTGACTTGGATGACACTGAGCTGTTTTTCTCATCTTTCCGGGGGTCATTTCTCAATTCCTCCTTTTGTTGTTCTGGTTCTGTTATTTTATCTTCCCGTACATGGTTATCTGATCTCCTCTGCCTACTGGATGATTTACTCTTACCACTGCTAGATTTCTTATCATCTTTGATACAGTTAGGTGAAGCATGTAACTGCTTGTTTTCACCATCTCTTGAAGTCTTTTTCGGAGAAGATGAACTGGTCCTCCTCGGAGAGGAGTGAGAAAGGGTATCTGTTTCATCGTGCTTATGAGACTTTGTAACTCCATTTGGGGTCTTTTTCAGTTGAGAATTTTTGTTTGGTTTCCTTTCTGTGGAAGAGGAGGACTGGCCACTCCTGGTGAGAAAGGGAAAATGAAAACAACTGTTGAGAAGTTCGCTGGTAGAGTAGCCATATGAGACAACTATCTATTAGGGTATTCAGCTTATTTACCTATTCTGAACTGCGGCAATCATGGAGAGAGGAGTGAACAGATCAGAGTCAAGAACAGCAGGATTTGTGGTCCTAAAACATCTTGGCAACTTCTGAAAGTGCTATTTCGGAAATTTAAACCATCTATTCAAGTCATTTAAATATTTTTCTCTCACAGTAAGAGGCCTCCAGATTGCATCATGTCAAGGTCAAAGAATATTTCATTACATCATTTTGATTCATAAATGCTGGCTTTTCAAACCTGGGTAGCTCAAATTCCGATTCAGTGACGTGAATACAGATTGCATATCTCTTTAAAGTCAATCTTGTCATGTTACCTTTATTTTTTAATATTCTCATCCTCGTTTTGTAAGGCCACCAACATTTTTTTTTTTTGAGATTGAAAGAAGGGAATGCAAAAAGCTGTTTCTTTTGTCCTTACCAAACCAACTTGTGTTACGTCACATGAAGAATGATGGAAATCAGGCATAAACATTCAAGGTTTGCCAACGATGAAAGGAATACGTTACATTCATTTTGAGTAAAAAAAATGGCTGCATTGGACTAAATGGTTAATTAATTCTTAAAACTTACCAGGTTTGGCTATTAACAAGCCACAATATTACCTGTCTCCTCACAACAATAGCACACTCACCTGTACCATATATAGAGTGAACTGACAACCATTTTAGCCTCAACAACAGTTCACTTCCTGTCAAATTGCCCGCCTTTTTCCTTCTACCACCCACCTTGATATTCTACCTCCAAAACTTGATAATTAGGAGGTTCGGGACACTGGTAATCTCCACATTAATCTCTTGAGAGGAATCTATCTCTTTATGTGAAAGTATTACAAGGCATGGTCACAGTCACAAAAATGTCTTTAAACTCAACAAAAAATGTAATAAAAATGGTTTCCTACCGAGCCGTGTGACTCATCTCGCTGTCCAACCCATTTTCTGTTTCATTTGATGTTCGTATCTCTGCAGAAGTCTTCCCTGTCACAGAAGCAGCCGGACTTTTCTTACTCTTTAAGTGTGACTTCTTTAGAGACTGTTTCATCTCTCTCTTTGGACTGAAAAAGAAAAAGGAATGGCAACCTTCTAAAGTAATATTATAAATGAGTCATTCATAGATACAGCCATCCAAATTGGCCCTCTCCTACCATGCACAAAATCAACAGGGGGCACAGTCAAATCTAGTGCTGCTGAACTTGTTGTTTAAACGAAGCTAAAAGAGAATGTTTTGCTCGAGTTATTTGGATTTAAATATAAAACGATGGATTAACTTTAACAATAAGGCCTGCACTAAGGAGCAGATGTTATAAACAATTTAAACTTTAAGGACCATTCCAGAGACGTAACTTAAGTTCATGCTAATATCTTGAAAACCAGAATAGTGATAGAAACATCATCATCACTCATATTTATCATTTTTTCTTGGGCTATACGATAACAAGACTAAATTCATACTTTTAACTCAATAAATTCAGGATATCAGATCATTTAGGCTTTTCTTAAGAGCCTGACAACATGTCTTACCTGTCCGAGAGGCCATTGGTCAATTTGAGGTTCGACTTGTCCGCCTTCTTGCAGTTGATTTCTTCGTACAGGCTTTCGAGCAGTTCCTCCTCCCAGTAGAGATCGCAATACTTCTCGGTGACAGCGCTCGAGAAGGTGGACCAACTAAGATGGGCTAGCGCAGTGATGTACTCCGCTGAAACATGCAAGAAGAACACCTAAAGTCAAACCTGATAGTCAGAAGACTTTCTTTCTTTTTTTGTTTTCATTCCATAATAGTGAAGGTACACTTGTAATGTGAGTACAAAGATCCCGAGTACCAGTATGAGTAAACAGTCATAAGTATAGATAATTGTACTCAATATTATGTATGAGTACAGACTCTAGTACTACAAATCCCACTAGTACAGTAGCTGATGGTTTCACTCTTCCATAAATACACACCTATTTTAAAATATCTCATGCAAGGTCACATAAATCCATCTATTTTAAGAATCCTCCAACACGCTGAAAATGACCGTCTGGTGTTGGTAGGTGTGTATATCACTACATTAAAAATTGAAAAGGTTGTTCGTGGAGTCTGTAAGATGTTTTTTGTATGCCTTCTGAATCTTTTGGCAAAGAACCCCCACATCCTCATAGCATTTTTTATCACAAAGATATGAATTTTTCATATTTTTTTTCCATATTTCTAAAATGCATCTGGCAACATTGGAATGAGTGATGTCATCAGGGCACTTCAGCTGAAATGTCTTTATTTTTTTATTATAATATATCGATCATAAGTTTCACATTGCTTGTCACCAGAGAATCCTATTAATGGTAATGATACTCACCCATCTGAAGTGCTTCAACACCGTTCTCGAGGTATCCGTCGAAAGCAAACGCATGTCTGATGTGTCTAATCACCCTCTTTAGGACCAGGGAGGGTTCTGACACCTCCTTGGTGACAGGGAGTTCCTCTCCACTGGACATACTGTACCTCATGTGAACCCCACTGTCCCTGGACGGTGAAGATACAGTCATCGGTGAGGAGGAGGCGGGGGCAGCAGCTTGTTTGATTCCTCTCACATCAATCGACTTTGAGGCTGACGATGCCTTTAGCTTCCCTCTGTCGGTACATTTAGATGATCTGCTAGAATGGTTGCTAGATTTGTCGATTAATCTACTACCTTCTCTTTGACCTAACACAGGGTCGGCACTACTCCGTTTGGAATGTTTCTTGTTCTTCTCTAAGTTGGTGCTACTTTGGGATCTCGTCTTCAATCTACCAGGTTTGGAAGGAAACTTATCTGAGTTGATTCCCGACGGTTTCGGAGTGAAGACTGACGATTCGCTGCTCTCTGAGTCACTCAGTAACCTCCTTTCGAGTCTCTTTGAGTTGGTACTTTTCTTGTTGGATGCGGCAGCAGTACGTCTGTGTGGATCTCTTCTCGTGTCCGGTATCGCGACATTACGGTAGACATCCCCATTTTCTGGGTCACTGCTTGTATCAACTTGTCTTTGCGGACTGCTTAACGAAGAATTGATGGGATAGAACGGGCTGGAGTGTAGCTGTGGTGAAGACATCGGATGGCTCGGTGAATACAACAATGGGCTACCGCTCAAAGCTGGGGAAGGACTGAATGCTGGTGTCCCCATTGGTATCATCCTAAACAACCCAGTTTGGGGATCCTGCTGAAACTGGACTTGCATTGAAAAGACCCCTGGGGATGACTGACTGGGACTTACTGGAGCTTCGACTGTAAATGGCATACTACCAATAGCATCGTTGGTAGATGTCGTGGCGGCATTGCTGTTGCTACCTGGCACTGTTTGCTCCTGCTGCTGTGTGACAATGTGTGAAGATGGAGAGGATCGGGTGATAGCCGGGCTACCGGCAGCTGATGCCATATTTAATGAGTTTGACTTTGTTACATTTATAGATTGCTGGTCAGCAATATCACTCATTACGACTGGCTCCGTGGTGGGAACCAAATCATCTTGTTCATTTGTGATTGCGGATAACAGATCCGACCCATCTGGTTTGTCCACAGTTCCACCAATGGATGGTACAACTGGACATGGGTTCAAAGGTACTTGTTTCTCTGGTTGGTAGTCGGTACCCTTTGGTTTATCAATCGGGGAAAACAATGAGCTATCTGGCAGAGGAGAACCTGCAACAACGGTCACCTTCGCGGTCTGCAGCTTGGAAATGTCTGTCAAAGTCGCTACATTAGGTGACGAAACCTTTCCGACACCTTTAAGAGTCAAATCACTACTAACCAATCTGTCTCTATTTTCATTTCTTGCACTTAATCTTCCATCTTGCTTACCAGAACTTTTCACTTCAGAAACAGAGGCGCTAGTCGCATTCTTAGGCGACACCTTCTCTTTTGGTATTTCATATGAAATAGGTGATGATTTTTCCATTGGAGTTTTTAAACCTGTTACTTCTCCCTCTTGGACATTCCTGTCCTCTCCTGTCTCCTTGATAGAACATTTGCTACTTTCATCCCCTTTGCTACTGGTTGTGGATTTGTCTGATCCCTTGGAATTGTCTGATCCCTTAAGATTGTCTGATCCCTTTGGATCATCGATCTTTGTCGATTCCGATGGGTTCCAGTCTTCGTTGTTTCCCACCGTGGGTTCGTCGAGATCGGTCATGGCATCCTTCTCTATATCAGACACCATTGTCTTGGGGGGTCGTTCCTTCTTGGAGGACTTCTTGATTGCTTCAAACGCCATCTTCGCTTTCAGTTTGGTGTCTGCATTTGAACTGATCGACTTTGACGACGGGTTTGAAACGAAGTTTTCGCCTGCCACGATAATTGGCGTAAAGTGCGTGGCACTGGAGGTATAGTTTGAAGGGACATCCCCAATGTCTGAGACTGTATTCCTCCTTTTGTTCAGCTGAGAAGAGTTTGCAGCTTTAGCACCTTCAAAGCTATGAGAATGCCTGCGAGCTTTGTCACCCACTCCGTTGAGTTGAAGAGATCTGTTGGTTTCGTGGCCTTTGCTGTTGCTCATCTCGCTAACTGGCTCTGAAGATGGGTCGCCGTCCTGACTTTCTGAATTTGACGCGGCGCTCAGTCTTTCTGTACTGCTTTGAGCACTCTTGTTACACTGACTCGACCGTCTCTGTCTGGGGGTCTTAAACGCTGACGATCGAGGGTCCAGTGCGTTGAAGGCCGCGATGCTGTGAGATCGCAGCTTCGGCTTGATGATCCGGGCCGCGTCTACATCCGATTCCTCCGACCAAGGGTCGTCTAAAATGAAATCTTCATCGAGTTGCAAGATATTTTCTACCGGTCCTTCTCTGTCCGCCTGCTCCATCGGATCAAAATTACCCGGTGAAGAACTAATCGAGGGATTAGAGACCCTCTCTTGACAACCGTACCCTGTTGTTCTCGATTTCAAAATGTTAGCTAGATTACTGATCGCATCGACATCCTCTCCGTGATGCGAGATGCCGTACTTCCTGTCCGGGACGAGGGACGAGTCATTGCTACCACCTGACAGATCCGCACCAAGTCCTTTAAGATCTGACTCCTTTATGTTCCCTTCACTGTTGGACTTATCGGTTCGTCTATAATTGTTTGTTTCGTGTACGCTCCTGTGAAGCCACTGCGAGCTAAACGACGTACCGACGGACGCTATAGAATTCCTTTTCAACAGATGAGGCTTCTCAATGAGAATATTGCTCTTCCTGGATGGTGAGCTCTCCTTATTCCTCTCTTGTCCCTTCTCCGTCTCAAATTCACCCTCCGAATCATCTCTCTTCTTCGCCTCTTGTTCCGACGTATCGTAAATCTTCCTTAGAATCTCCTGAGCGCGCTCAGATAAGTTACCGAACGCATCTAAATTTGGAGGACTCAGGGTTGACCGATCCATGTCGGCGTCGATACTTTCGGTTTTGTTCTTTCCGTTCAAATGCCGATGGGACTTTGATAAGTTGTCATCCGGCAATTTGGGAAGAGATCTCTTGCGTTTTCCGAGATCCACTGCCCTTCTGGACGTTAATCGTTTTTTTCTGTTGTCGCCTGTCGATGAGGATGTCGTGGTTGTACTACTACTGTCGCTTTGATCTTCGTTGATTGAACTCAACTCCTTCAGGTGAGTGAAATCTGCCAAAATAAATGCAAAAGATTTATAGTTAGAAAGCAAACCCAACAGATAGGAGTAACATGAAGCAACACTTTAGTTAATACCATAAATCTACTTTAAAGTCAAGGCTGTAGTTTTTAATTTCCATTCAAAAATGACTTAATGCACAAAATTAATTTTGATAATGTTGCAGACCACTATAAAACAACACTGCTATCAGGTCAGGTTTGAATACCATTTTGATTTTTGAGAAAAGACCCTTGAAAAATCTGAGGGCCATCCATTAAAAGTGGCTGGACAACTTAGTCTAACACACAGACCCTTAGGTCAGTTCCCAGCACAAAACTCAATCGAAAAACAATGTTGAATGTCATCCAGCTGGGATTCTCACTTCTTTATGAATCGTTAAAAGAACGTTTCGTTAAATTTTAATTTAAAAAAAATTTACTTCATATTGCATCAGACTTCTGCTTATTCATCAGAAACAGCTATTATAATATAAATGTCCTGATTTCTACCATGAGATACGGTATCATGTTTAAATGGTTTCCAGAGTTTGACTGCTGGTGACCCAGATGACCTTTGACCTCTACCAAAAGCAATTGAGTTTTTCAATTCAATATATAACGCATCTGCATGCCACTTATACAAAATCTCCATGCTTCCTAACTTGAGATACAGTGTTTACAAGGTTTTCAGTGTTTGACATCTGGTGACCTCAGATGACCTTTAACCTCCACGTTAAACAAAAACGTCAAACTTCTTCTCAATATGATTCATGCACATGCCAAGTATAACAAGATTTCCACAATTTGACCCCTGGTAATGCCAAATGACCTTTGATCTCCACCAAAAATAATAAGGGTCTTGAACTCAACGTGTCACAACTAAGTACTAAATATCAGATTAGTCCAAGCTTTCCTTCATGAGATATCGTGTTTACATATTTTCACAGTTTGACCTCTGGTGACCCCAAATGACGTTTGACCTCCCAGAAAACAATAGGGTTCTTCTACTCAATGTGGTATTCCTACACACCAATTATGAAATTGGTCCAATTTTCCTTCTTGAGATATCGTATTTACAAGCTATGCGTCACACACACACACACACACACTCATCCTCCTGTATGAAGTCCTACAAAGGTTATGATTATCATCAAAACCAAAAAGCAGGTTCAATAACATTCTTGTCCTGAGAAACTACTGGTGTGATGAAGTCTTTCCTGGTTCTCCTCACAAATCGTTTCCAGAGTTGCCAATATCTCTCACTACTTTTTGGCTTGGAAAAATTGCCTCACTTATTTGAACTTTTGAGCAAAGTATATGGCAATGAATCACAAAGCCAAGTGGCTTTTTTCGTATTTTTTTTTTTTTAAGTCTCCTTACGTTGTTAGGTTCAAATATTAGAAACGAGCATTATTTCTCAACAGTTACAGTGGCACAGTGGTTAGTGCCTGTACCTGCAGAGCAAGACAAACTCCATGTCTAGGGTTCAAAACCCAGTGAAGGCAGTTTTCCTTTTTCTATTCTTATACCTTTTTCCTTCCATCATGAACCTTAAATATTAGAAAGGAGCAGTATTTCTCAACAGTTACAGTGGCGCAGTGGTCAGTGCCCGTACCTGAAGAGCAAGACAAACTCCTTGTCTAGGGTTCAAACCCCAGTGAAGGCACTTTTCCTTTTTCTATTCTTATACCTCCTTCCTTCCATCATGAACCTTAAATATTAGAAACGAGCATTTTATCTCAACAGTTACAGTGGCGCAGTGGTCAGTGCCGGTACCTTGAAGGGCAAGACAAACTCCTTGTCTAGGGTTCAAACCCCAGTGAAGGCCGTTTTCCTTTTACTATTCTTATACCTCTTTCCTTCCATCATGAACCTTAAATATTAGAAACAAGCATTATTTCTCAACAGTTACAGTGGCGCAGTGGTCAGTGCCGGTACCTGAAGAGCAAGACAAACTCCTTGTCTTGGGTTCAAACCCCAGTGAAGGCAGTTTTCCTTTTACTATTCTTTTACCTCCTGCCTTTCATCATGAACCTTAAATATTAGAAACAAGTATTATTTTTCAACAGTTACAGTGGCGCAGTGGTCAGTGCCGGTACCTGAAGAGCAAGACAAACTCCTTGTCTTGGGTTCAAACCCCAGTAAAGGCAGTTTTCCTTTTTCTATACCTTCTTCCTTTCATCCATCAGCACCTTAAATATTAGAAACGAGCATTATTTCTCAACAGATACAGTGGCGCAGTGGTCAGTGCCGGTACCTGAAGAGCAAGACAAATTCCTTGTCTTGGGTTCAAACCCCAGTGAAGGCAGTTTTCCTTTTACTGTTCTTATACCTCCTTCCTTTCATCCATCAGGAACCTTAAATATTAGAAACGAGCATTATTTCTCAACAGATACAGTGGCGCAGTGGTCAGTGCCGGTACCTGAAGAGCAAGACAAACTCCTTGTCTTGGGTTCGAACCCCAGTGAAGGCAGTTTTCCTTTTACTGTTCTTATACCTCCTTCCTTTCATCCATCAGGAACCTTAAATATTAGAAACGAGCATTATTTCTCAACAGTTACAGTGGCGCAGTGGTCAGTGCCGGTACCTGAAGAGCAAGACAAACTCCTTGTCTTGGGTTCAAACCCCACAGAACGCATGTCTATGGTTCAAGTCCAGCCAGA
>JAIPMN010005690.1:0-18486 GCA_020650975.1 Apostichopus californicus
TATATATTTAGAACACTAGTAGTTGTTACTCAGAGTTTCACGAGTTGAGCGATCATCAGACAACTGTTAGCTTCAAGTTATACTCCTGGAATATATAGACTCATCGTCGGGATTACTGGGATTATAGGATTATCAGTGTATTGTTCCTTTTTTGGCGTCTGCTCCTTTGTTGGCGTTCTGTTGGTACGATTATCCGTCGTGTGCGGTTCCTTTGGCAGTGTTTGGTGGTTGGGTTGGGTGTATTGCCTCTTCTTCGACGTTCTCTCTTTTGTCGGTGTTCTTTTGGCAGGGTAATATCTGTTGTGTGGTTCCTTTGTCGGTGTTTGGGCTGGAGTTGCTTATGTAGAACTAGTTTTCATGGCGGCAGTTTCAATATGAGTTCCGGGCATTTGTTCAGAAGGGTTTGTTTGTCTGTGAGACAGAGGTTTCATCGCTTCGACTCGTTGTTGTAGGCTTTTGCCCTGCTGGCAATCGACCAATTGATGGTGAATGGCTTGTTGTTCTGCTTCAGCTGCCAGATATGCTTTGAGAGTTCTGTGGCATTTTTGGTGGCTGAACGACTGTTTGTGGTTGCCATATCTGAGCTTGAAAGGGGGTTCTGTTAGACCTATGTAAGTCTTGCAGTTGTTGGTGTCTTTGAATTTGGCCTTGTAGATGATGTTTGATGCCTGGCAGTTTCCATTCAGGGGGGAATGTATCCTTTTGTCGGCAGTTGCAAGCTGGTGATACTGGTGATATTGGTCATGCAGCTGTAACTGACTTTCACAGTGTTTCTGTTCAATATCTTGTGTAGTTTTGTTCGTGGCTACATTGCTGCTGAAAGGGGGGTTGAACCAGATGATGTTGTGCCTTCTGTTACAGTTTTTCTTGGTTAGTTGGTTGGCGATCTTTAGGTTGCAGTTGATAGTGATGTTGAGCCCCAGTTCTTTGAATAAGTTGGTCAGGTGATTTCTTATCTAGTTTGCTTTGCTTCCACTGGTGTTTTTGAACACTGCTAGGCCATTGTCCCTGTATAGATCGATACATACCTTCCCATATTCTATTGCTAGGGTTTTTAGGATATAGAGTCTAAGAGCTCGCATACCTTGGCCCCATGGTAGCTGCCCATAGTGACATCAAAGAGGTTTTTGTGTCCTATCTTCAGCCAAAGTGTGCCATTATCAAAATGGAGTGACTTCCTGGGGTGCATGATGATCTGGATGTCTTGGTTGGAGATGTAGGTATGCTCTTTTAGCCATAGCTATGGCTTTTTCCAGTAGGCTTCTTGTTATGGAAGGGTAGAACTCAACCATGTCAAAGCTGATGAAGGTGTGTTTGTCTTTGCTTTGTATGTTCCTGAAACCATTCTATGACAGATGACGTCCTCCTCCATTGGTTGATGTTTGTGGCGGTCAATATGGCATTGTTTATCTTGTCTACGATGACCTTGCTTATGAGTTCTGTTCCGCTTTCTTCAGTCCTGTCTTTTTCTTGTCTATAATCTGCCAATATATTTGTCAAATTGAAGCTCTTTTTCTTCTCTTTCTTTTTTGTCTTTAAAAGTATTTGTATTTTAAGTGTCCTTCATATTATACTACTTTTCAACTGTTCTGTGTGCTGATGTTTTCTTCTGTACCATGTTACAAGAAATAAATTTGAAAATTGAATTGAATTTGAATATCTCCTTGATATGTGCATCTGAACCTCCCACGTATATCCTGTGGGGAATGTATCATGGTGTTGTGCAGCTGTACACATTCCACATACATTGCAGTGCGGGATCCATATATTTTATTTATATGCCTGTCACAGCCATGTACATGGGACACTTTTCAAGATTTTGTGATTATGCGGAGTGTATAGCCTAGTGGTTAACGCCGGCGTCTCCCAGTCATGAGATCCCCGGTTCGATTCCCGCCGACAGCAATGTTTGTCGTCTGGCAAGGGTGTTGTTCAATAACAACTTCCCGACATGGATGTTAAATGGATGTGTGCCGAGAGATTGGCTTCGGTCAGCTTGCGAGTCTATAAGCCTCCATGGCTTCTTTCGCGAGTTCCTGCTTGCGGGAAGATCACATATACATACATACATACATACATTATCGCTATACATGCTGCATGGGCATATACTAGTCCCATACACATCAGTTGGGGCATAAATATGTATGTTTGTATGCACAGAGAGATCCATTAATGTAATACAGGATACACATCATGTTGTAAGTGACATAAAGCAGGACATCTTAATTAATTAGTAAAGATGTTAATTACCTTGCATTGAGTCGCGGCTGGCAAGATGCTTTCACACAGAATTTTTCGTAAATTGCTCGACAAAACCTTTCCTTCTTGTAAAGTCTTTCTGACTTTAATCTGATCCATGAGCAAATCACAGCCCTGTGAAGAAACCAATTAGTAACTTTCAAATGAGGTTGACTGCAAAATGCAGTATTATAATTGAACAGCTTGGAAGGTGAAACATCTTGTACTAATATGAGCATATCACAGCCCTGTATGTCTTGTTCAATGAGAATATCTTAAAGTAATGAATACAGATGTGAACAATGGAAACTGCAAATAGGAAGAATTCACATTTAAACTGCTTTTTGAAAAATCATGAAAAGGAAACCTTGTGACATCAAGGACTTGATACTTGAAAATAACAAGTTTCTGAGGGTTCAAGCATTCAGCATTCAGTCATCAATAAGATTAACAACTTCTGCAATTCATCACAAAAGGATTCATTTTGTCTGATAATTTAAGATGACCTCTCCCTATCTTGCTGGCAGTAGATGATTAATGCAAACGTGGAAATATACTGTGAATTAAAGCTCACCAGTGTTACCACATTGGTATCTCCACTTCTCTTGCAGAATTAATTAATTCTCATTTTTTTGTATGGTCAATGCTGCATACAACTTTTAAAGACAATTCTGAACATTTATAACACTGCTGATCAATTTACCAACATCAGAATTCATTTTACATATATTTTAAATATATTTTACATACATTTTACATATATTTAACATATATGTACATATATTTAACATATAATTTACATATTTTTACATATATTTTACATATGTTTTACATATATTTACCTTACAAGCATTTTGCATGATGATTTTTTTCAAAATGTCAATTTGATCTATCTTAAGAGTTGCGCAGTCTTCGAGAGCTTTGCTGATATCATCCAACATCGGAGTTTCGCAAAGCTAAACAGAAAAGATACAATGAATGCACATTAGGTGACACTGTTTTTACTCAAAGTACTTCTGTTCTCGTGAAAAAAAAAATACCTTGCTCTATTCCAGTTTGTTTAAATTATGTCCCCAATCATTTTAATTTCTGTTGTTCATTTTATACCCACGTTTATACAATGCTACATGTAAGAGAGAAAAGAAGAATTACATGGATGCTTTTATCGGTTATCAGACTGACCCACTCACCTTTCTCCTATGTTAATGCCTAAATTATTACAACTATGACCCACAGCATTACATGTCAGGAAAGAGTTTCTGTTTGACTAAAACAGTTATAACAGTCGAAACACAAAACCAGTAACTCTGATGCCACTTCTTATATCTACACCAACTATTTAGTTAAAGATGGTCCTTCTCAGTACCAATTGCAAGAGGCAGAAAGTAAAGGCACTTCTGTTTGACAGCAATGATACAATATATTTATACTCACTTCACAAGGAATTTCTCTCTTGAGGTCCTCAATAAGACGTGATCGACTGTTGTCTGACAGTCGCCCGCCGGCATCCTCCAAACCACTCACTTCCCAAAATGTAGTAATACAATTGTTGGATATTTCTTCACATTTCTGAAAGAAAGATAGGAAGCAAGAATGTCAATCAATGGTAACATTTTCTATGATAAACATTAAATTCACTTAAATTAACCACATGTGTAAAAACAATTAAATACTGTTACATTCTTTCTGAAGAGTGGCTTCCACACTTAAAGTCAATTGAATGTATTCAGTGCTCTGAATTAAAGCATTCAAAGGATAACTAGAACACATTCAGTATGTTATGAATGGATAAATTCAGAGTGTTATGAACGTTTTCAAGTAAATGAAAAAGACTGGATGAGTTTGGAATGGTATGAATGCTTTCAAGTAATGGATGGCTTGAAAGCTATTTATAAGGACAGTGAAAATGCATTAGCTGGTGTGAAGACATTAAGCTTGTTATAATTCCAAACAACCGAATGAAAACTGTCAGAATAACATGAATGCAAACAACTGAATGGATGATATTTGAAATGGTACCAATGCAATCCATAAATAGATGGTTGGAATAAATACAATAAACTCTGTGTGGAGGCATCCAGAGGTGTGCATACATTCAGCAAATTATAATTTCAAACATTTAAAATGAATGCATTCGGAATAGCATGAATGTAAATAACTAAATGTCTTCAATGAATTTAGAAATTATGAATGGATTTATTCAACTGATGGTTTTGAAGCCATTCATAAATAAAGGCACTGCGCGCTTTCAAATTGTCGACTGCGATATTGAATGTAGCTCAATGGTCACTTCTTTTGAAAGTTTCTAGCCTGTGTTAAAGCTATGATATGTAACATGCAGGTGTATAAAGGTAAACTAAAAAACAACCCCCGACATACATGCAGGGTACATGAGGTATATTTTCGTTAGGAAAGTACATTTTTTCGTACTCACCCACTGGTCTTCTACATTACTGAGAGCACTGCTTATGAAATCCCTCATTTCTTCACTAAGACGTCTTTCTTGCGTAATTTCTTTATAGGTAGCGATACACAATAACGTATCTTTGCACTTCTGAAAATTAAAGAGAGTATAATCATTAACCGTTTATCCCGAATATCGAGAACAGTTAAAGATCTATTAAGTTTAATAGTCGAAATCAAAGAAAGGTTAAAACATAGATACATAAAACTTGCCAAACTGTTTGGATAATTTCAACTTTATATTAGAGTACTATATTTAATTATAAATTATCATAAGAGAAAAAATAAATTATTCAGTTTTAGGATGGCTCTATGTAGGTATAAATGCTCTATGTAAAAGTTAAAGTTAAACTGCTATAAAGAAATCATGTTGATGTTCATCTGTATCATGTTAAAAATGTAAGACAACTGGCACATGGGGAGTAGTGATCAAGCAAGCTCAAACCTTGCAATGAGAGTGTTTTTCTAATTCCACTCTCAACTTGTTGCAGATGTCTTCTTCATCCTTTGTGACTGTTTTCAACCTGTGTAAGCCAACCTCGGAACACCTCTGTATTGAGAAAACACAATCAGAGAAAAAAAAACAAGTTGAACAGCTTTCTGAACCATTGTTTATTACTGTAGCTCAAGATCTGCACACCTTTGGTGAGATGAAGGAACACTAAATTGACATCAAGAATTTAAATAGACATGATTCCTTCTGGAACTGTAGTTAGCTCAAATAGGTCTGCATTGAGGCTTTAAAATAGTCCACATTTCAAAGTGCGAAAGCTGGAATAAAACACCTTAAAATGCCTAGTCTGGTTACAAGATGTGGCTAGCCTAATGGACAGCAGTGTCAGCCTGCTTGGTCTATTGGTAGGCTGCTCCTTCTGAAATGTATGTATGTATGTATTTTAGATCCTCCTGCAAGGAGGAACTCGGGAAGAATCCTCATTGGCTTAGCAAAGCCGCAAGCTGACCGAAGTCAGTCTCTTACATTCATATTTAACGTCCATGATTATGAATTGTCAACAACTCTGTAACTGGACGACATACATTAATCTTGGAGTGACTCGAACCGGGGACCTTATGATTGGAAGGCACTGGCGTTAACCACTGAGCTAACACTCCATGAAATATCCACTCCATGAAATATCTGTCTCAGTCTGGTGGTAGCCAGGTCAGTTTGGTGGTAGCCAACTCAGTCAGTCTGTTGGTAGCCATGTCAGTCTGATGGTAGCCAAGTCATTCTATTGTAACTGAAGTCAGACTGGTGATAGCCAACTCAATCAGTCTGGTGGTAGCCAGGTCAGTTTGGTGGTAGTCAACTCAATCAGTCTGGTGGTAGCCAGGTCAGTTTGGTGGTAGTCAACTCAGTTAGTCTGTTGGTAGCCATGTCAGTCTGATGGTAGCCAAGTCATTCTAGTGTAACTGAAGTCAGACTGGTGATAGCCAACTCAATCAGTCTGGTGGTAGCCAGGTCAGTTTGGCGGTAGTCAACTCAGTCAGTCTGATGGTAGCCAAGTCAGACTGGTGATAGCCAAGTCAGTCAGTTTGGTGGTAGGTAGCCATGTCAGTCTGTTGGTAGCCATGTCAGTCTGATGGTATCCAAGTCAGTCTGGTGATAGACATTTATTAAAGTGAATACTAATTAGTGCTGCAATAGCCTTGAAGTTTCTATGTAATTGAAATGAATTTGTTACTTTGAATACTTGTAGTGAAACCCTAATTGACTTACATTACAATGGGCTCCATCTGGAAAAATTCTCAAAAGCAGCTCTTTTTGTTCACTTGACAGTGGTTTGCTTTCCAGGATGTGTTGATACGCTTCTTGGCGAAGCAAGATTTCATTGCAATTCTAGATCATTAAACAATTAAAAGGAAAAACATAACAAAACTTTTGAAAAAAATGGAAATGTTTTAGTCCTGCATTGTATACAGCTGTTTGAGAGAAATTAAAATTGTACTGAAGATGAATGGATTAAAACTGATTCAGATTAGTCACACATGGTTCCAATTTTAAAACAAATTAGGAAAATTACAAGCAGCTTCTTTTGACCTTTGAAGAAAGGGAATCCAGAGAAGGTTCCACTGGATTACACATGTCTGGCTTGTGACATTTTACATGGGGTTAATATTTTCACATGTTCTCTCTCAAAGGTAAACATCATTTACTGTGACTGCACTGCAGTCCTTGAAGAAAAGGTAAAATGCTGCCAATTGGCAATTTTCATTGGTACTAGAAAACACAAGAGGGATAGTTTGTAAAAGAATACCTTGAAATTCTTGGGATCCTCTTCAAAAATGAAGACCAGCTTATATCTGGTCTTCTCCTTAGATTTATTAGGTGACTAATGGGGCCAATGTTTGGCCTCTGAACCCTTGGGACCAGCTAAAATCTGGTATTCTTCTTAGATTTATTAGGTGACTAATGGGACCAATGTTTGACCTCTGAACCCTTTGGATTCACCAAGCAAAACAATTTTATTAAAAGTTACCTCACAGGAGCTAGGATCTTCCAAAATATTAAAGAGGTACAGTCTGGAGTCTTCATGACTGAGTGATTCGTCAGCACGTAATGATTCCAGCTCTTCTCTTGCTTCAAAGCTTTTCATGCAGTCCTTTAAGTAAGAAAATGGATCAGTTCAGCACAGAATCAGGACAAAAGTTTCATACACTCCATTGGTAAACATTGAAACCACTCAACTAAATATAACCTTTTGACATTGGCTTTTATCTCAAAAAATGATATATAAATATTGATACATATGATAAATCAAATAAGTTAGAATTATCAGTACGCTATACATGTTCTGATTTATGATCATATCATACATTCTTCTTACATCAATCTAACAATATTTTAATGAGAAAAAGGTTGCCATGCTAACAAAATGTTTAAACTTGATGGTCTTGCATCATACATTGAATAACCATGTTGAATAATAAAAACAAAGAACGGTAAACGAAAACATTGAATGGTTCTGATGGTTATATACTACTACAGTAATGATACAAACATGTCAGATATGAAAGACTAGGCCGGCAGTGCTCCTAAATCTCAACGCTCTGATAAAAGTACATTAATGTTGCACGTAAGACAACATACAGACACCAATGTGGCCTTTGGGTCTGGAGGTATGTGTGACATACATGACACCTTCTAAAGTTGATGCATGGCTACTTTAGGCTCACCATATCCTATACAAAGAATTAACCATTCATGACATACTACATCAATAAATCTTTGATAAAAACAATAAAGTAATAGATTATAACTTCAAGCTCATGCCTATTTGTGTCTCTCCTTACATTTTCTTTTCTTCACTATACTAATCAAACCAAATGTTCACTCATGTTTCAACTTGTCTATGGCATAGGCAATTATTCCATGGTTATTACAGTATGTGGAATGGTTTATAGCAAAACGTGACACCAATTGACAATCCTTAGATCAAGCCTTAGACCACAAACCAGAAATTTGCACAATCCTTGCAGTTAAAAAAGGCATAGAGATATATGCACTTTTACAATGCTGGCAAATTTCAAAAAACCATTGTAAAAACATTTTTGCACAACTGCAACCAAATTTTAACCTATGGTGGCTGCCTTTTATCAAATCCTTTCAAAGAAAAACTTAAACCATTGTGCAATGTTCCATCAATTTACTAATGCTGCAAATATCAACCTTGGTAGGAAAGGTTCATTTAAATGTTAAATTGTATAACAACTGAGTTTTCGGGGCAAATTGGTGCGAACCCTATTAATGCATTATTCTTTTAATGTTGTTTCAAAATTTGTTTTGAATTTTGAAATTGACCCGTTTGCAAGCTTTGACAAACAAGATGATTGGCTTTGTACTGCTGGGGCATGTACACGATGATTTGATTTGTACTGCTGGGGCATATACAAGATGATTGAATTCATAATGTTGGGGCATATATAAAATGAATACGATATGTAACAAAAGGACATAAGATTAACAGCTTGAACTGGAATATTAATGAGGATATGATATCCAATGATTGAAAGAATGTCCAGGCAGCAGACAGAATTAGGCATAGAATAACAATGGAAAAGACCAAAAAAAAAAACAGACTCCTTCAAGTTTTATTGAAAGATTGCATTAATTTATATAATATAGAGTGAAGTTATACCTCACAGTTAGATGGATGACCACTCTGAGGGGAATCCTTTGTCTTTGCCAGTTGAGAGAAACTTCCTTTCCCCTGATAAAATAAATAAAAAAAATAAAAATAGAAACATCATTATTACTTAATCTAGCAGTTAAATTCATGAAAAATTTACAACTGAGTGCATCACTTATGATGACTCAGCTGTTTCAAAATTTAAAACAATGCCGCACTATTTGTGAAACAGCACAGCATGGTATGCACGCCGGCGCTACTGCTTCAAAACAATAATAATAATAATGTACCTTGCTGGCTTTAATCGAAAGGCCCGTAACTTGGACATGCCATGAGTGGTTTTTATCATTCATATATCGCTAGGGTTAACCTCCAGTTTAATCCTATATAATACAATTACATGTAGCACAATATCTTAATACATAATCCTACTGCACTTACTTTGCAATCCCTGTGTCGTTTCTCCAGTAATCTCAACAGGTAATCTCCAACGTCACGGCTTATCAAACTATCTTTCGTCTTTAGGACATCGTAGGCTTCTTTGTGAAGTTTCACTGCTTCCCTTTCCTAAAACGTTAAAGGAGATTGCAAAGGACAAAAGTTATCAAACAAATTCAACAATCTAGCAAACGTAAACCTTCCCTTCACATCTCCTGGTTTCAAATTCTTGCAGACAGAACATGGTTTGCAGTAGCAAGGTGGTTAGACTTGTAATCTTCATAAAGCTTAAAGTTACAAATAAGATCGTTAAAAAGAAATTTAGACGGACGAATAACAAACACTCAGCAAGATATATACTAGGCAAGTTGAGAGGATTCCGTTACATTTTGTAATCTTTATCAAGATTAAGAGCTACATATAAGATTGAAAAAGCAATTTAGATGGAAGAATAACAGATGCTCAGCAAGATATATACTAGGCAAGTGAAGAGAACTCTGTGCTAAACATTTTTTGAAAACATACTTATCAACAGAAGTTCGTGGGTGATTTTCACGACCACTTACTTTCTGTGTTTAGTGATGTACTTATAAATCCTCATTAAACAGGGTTTGGATACTTTAGTAACTCAAGGTAGTACAGTATCTGGGCAGGACAAGCAAGTAAGTTGAGCCACTCCCCAGACCACTTACTTAGAGACCGTAGCTCTATGTTCATGACATCACATTTTTTATTGATATAGTTCTAACCACACATAGGCTTTTGTCTTCAAGGATTGATTTAACTATAGTATCAAATCTAAACAATTTCTGTTTGTGGTAAAATTAAATGAGGCTATTAAAGGGACTATATATTTCTTTGACAAAAAATCTGTAACCAACACTATTTTGTTGTAAACAGCTCACTCATTTGACAGATAGCATAGTCTATTGCCTTGCCTTGCCTTCCCTAGAACAGACTGACAAGACTAGACTACACTAGATTAAACTGTCTATACTAGACCAGACCACATCAGAATAAACCAGACCAGCTACTGTACACTAGAACCATATGTTACTAGACTAGCATAGCCTATAGCCTAGTCTAGCTTGACTAAACTACACTGTACCAGACTAGACTACACTAGATTAAGTGTCTTGACAAGACCAGACCACATCAGACTAAACCAGACCGACTACACTAGAACCAGATGTTACTAGACTAGCATATCATATAGCCTAGCCTAGTCTAGATTGACTAGACTACACTGTACCAGACTACACTAGATTAACTGTCTAGAATAGACCAGACAACATCAGACTAAACCAGACCGACTACACAAGAACCAGATGTTACTAGACTAGCATATCATATAGCCTAGCCTAGTCTAGCTTCAAGACTAGACTACTGTACCAGACTAGACTACACTAGATTAACTGTCTAGAATAGACCAGACCACATCATACTAACCAGAACAACTACACTAGAACCATATGTTACTAGACTAGCATAGCCTATAGCCTAGCCTAGTCTAGCTTGACTAGACTACACTGTACCAGTTTAGACCAGATTTGACTGTACAACACTAGAACAGACTAAAGTGGAAATACTCCTTTAGCTAACAAAGTAAAATTATTCTGAGTACAATTTCAGTCATTTTCTGTTACAAAGTAAAACATGAAATTTTTACATTCACATGCAAATTAAGCTTTCTGAACAATACAACCACAAAAACACAATTGAATAATATCCCATTCTAATTATACAATGTGATAGCTCCTACCTCTATGTTACCATTACAAGTGCCTGACATATATATGAGTTAGGTGGAGCACAGTGGATCCAGTTGAATTACAAGTGCCTGACATATATATGAGTTAGGTGGAGCACAGTGGATCCAGTTGAATTACAAGTGCCTGCCATATATATGAGTAAGGTGGAGCACAGTGGATCCAGTTGTATTACAAGTGCCTGACATATGTATGAGTTAGGTGGAGCACAGTGGATCCAGTTAAATTACAAGTGCCTGACATATATATGAGTTTGGTGGATCACAGTGGATCCAGTTGAATTACAAGTGCCTGACATATATATGGATTAGGTGGAGCACAGTGGATCCAATTGAATTACAAGTGCCTGACATATATATGGGTTAGGTGGAGCACAGTGGATCCAGTTGAATTACAAGTGCCTGACATATATATGAGTCGTGGATCCAGTTGAATTACAAGTGCCTGACATATATATGAGTTTGGTGGAGCACAGTGGATCCAGTTGAATTACAAGTGCCTGACATATATATGAGTTAGGTGGAGCACAGTGGATCTAGTTGAATTACAAGTGCCTGACATATGAGTTTGGTGGAGCAGAGTGGATCCAGTTGAATTACAAGTGCCTGACATATATATGAGTTAGGTGGAGCACAGTGGATCTAGTTGAATTACAAGTGCCTGACATATATATGGGTCAGGTGGAGCACAGTGGATCCAATTGAATTACAAGTGCCTGACATATATATGAGTTAGGTGGAGCACAGTGGATCCAGTTGAATTACAAGTGCCTGACATATATATGAGTAAGGTGGAACACAGTGGATCCAATTGAATTACAAGTGCCTGACATATACTGTATATGAGTTAGGTGGAGCACAGTGGATCCAGTTGAATTACAAGTGCCCGGCATATATATGAGTTAGGTGGAGCACAGTGGATCCAGTTGAAATTTGGGACAATCTTTCAGAAGCTATTTTTGCTACAGCTGTATGTACATTGTCTTCTTTGCATATATTTCTACTTCACACTATACAGAGCGACTAAAACTTATTATTACCTGAGAAGAATAATTCCAATCCAAATAGCTTAAAATGTTCTTTCTAACGTCTTTCTCCAAGTACTCTGTCTCGGACTGCAATGCTCTGTTCATCTTTGTTATATCAGCAACTTCCTTGCACCTCTGTTGAGAAATAAGGAAAGAAAAGAATTTAATCATAGTGGACCAATGAACTACACTATGATAACAGAATAATTCTTTTCTCCTAAAGAAATTTCAAATTTGTTTTGAGTTAGCTAGGTTTATTTTGGTCACTACATAGCCAGCTGTGATAGCTAGCTAATATACTTTCAAAATACTACAAGATATTATGGCCAGTAGTACTGAGATATCATATAGCCTGCTGTGATAGCTAGCTAATACACTTTCACAAAACTACAAGTTATTATGGCCAGTAGTACTGAGATTACATAGCCTGCTGTGATAGCTAGCTAATACACTTTCACAAAGCTACAAGTCATTATGGCCAGTAGTACTGAGATTACATAGCCTGCTGTGATAGCTAGCTAATACACTTTCACAAAACTACAATTTATTATGGCCAGTAGTACTGAGATAATATAGCCTGCTGTGATAGATAGCTAATACACTTTCACAAAACTACAAGTTATTATGGCCAGTAGTACTGAGATGTTATAGCCTGCTGTGATAGCTAGCTAAGACACTTTCACAAAACTACAAGTTATTATGGCCAGTAGTACTGAAATTACATAGCCTGCTGTGATAGATAGCTAATACACTTTCACAAAACTACAGGGTATTCTGGCCAGTAGTACTGAGATTACAGATTTATGGAATATCAAGGTTACATATTTGTGCATACTGTACTTTGGGCATATCAATAAGAACGAGAGGTAGCACTTTTACTATTAGCTGGCTCCTTTATAATAGTAAGTCATGTTTAAAGTAATTCTGTTCTTAAACCCTGAAAGATGAATCATGGAGATACATTTAATCTTTCCTACCCTTTACTCCTGTGATGGGGGAAAAGATTCCAGGAGCTAGTCCTCCTCCCCCTCCTTTGCCCTTGCCCCACTCTAATTGAATAAATGTATATGTAGCCACTTTTGCCTATAGAGCTATTCATGGACAGGTCTCACCTGCTTTCGACAATTTCCTTGTTCACAACCATGCCATTCATAATTATAACACACGACACATACAAAGTTTACGCCCTAATCGCATTCACACCAATGGAGGAAAATATAGCCTTCGACATCGTACAAGCATCACATGGAATTCTTTGCTTCTTAATATCAGGTCACAACCTTCCCGAAATATGTTTAAATACAAATTAAAGAGATTTTACTTCAACTTATACTGAGATTGAGGTTCCTCTTTCCTTCTTTTCTTTTTCTTCCTTTCTTCTCTTTGTCTTAGTTCTTTACTTAATTCTTTTTTGTAAGTTATTGGTGTACTCTATGTACAGGGAGTGTAACACTAGATAAGCCCACAAGGGTTTCTTGATGCACTTCCTTTCACATTCCATAACTCTCTGTATTCGCTACATTTGTTGTATACATGTTGTGAAGAAACAATTAAATAACCGAAATAAACTCTAACTTCCTGGCTCATTTTCATCACTATACAAAGGCATTTCCGTAGTGACACAGTTACGCCTTTCCATTGTTTCATTTAACCACATCCACCCCCATGAAACCCCTCCCCCACCTCTCCCCTCGACCTTCACCTACTCTCCCCTCCCCTTCCCCACTCCCATTTCTCATCGTTTTTGAAACAAAACGTACAATGTAGACAAATTAATGTTCTTAATGTCATTAATGTTAAACTTGTAAATTTAATATTTACCATACAGTTGTTAATATCGTCCCAGTTTATGCTGTCCACGAAGGCATTTAGATGTGCTGACATACCAGATTTGTCAATGGTTGTTTGTTGGTGGGTAGTCATTAAACTCACTAGATCATGACATTCCTATTGAGGGAAAGAAAGAAGGGAAAAATCAAACATAAGAATGACCATGAAAATAGCCATACACTTAATGATACAAAGAGACCTACAAGCCATAGCTATGAAAAAAAAAACATTTGGTTTGTTTTCACATACTCTGTGAAGTCAAGCAAGTAAAAATTCCAGATATATCAATTTTCCATAATAAATCAGAAAAGATAGGAACTCACCTTTAATCGCTCAAAAAGAGTACTACCTTGCAGATTGTTAAGGAATTCTTGCCAATACTCTGAGATACATGAAAAAAAAAGAAGCAGCATTGAATCTTTTTTTTTGACAAACATTTCTCTAAGCTTGTTAAAAATTATCAGCTGTGCCACGTTCTTTCCCCAACCTCACCCATCTTCCCTCAAAACTAAATTTATGAAACTTTCAACGATATTCCTACCTAATTCAATATAAGTAACTCACCTATGACAGCTAGTGAGCAATAATTACACCAAAGATAAATTTACTTTCAATTGGTCAAGTAAAGGTCATTATAAGTTACATCAAGAGATCTTTTCAGAAAATGTTGCAATATTATTAGTTATGAAAGTGCATGTTGTTGGAGAATAAATGCTTTTTTTATCTGCCATTCAAAAAAAAATACACAGCGCACCTTAAATATGTCTCCTATCTTCAGCATGTGTCATCAAAGAAATTCGACCATTTCAACAATTTATCAACACAGAAAAATAATGTTTGTAAAAATGAGATTGAGAGGCCATTTTGGTTGTCAAGGGAATGAGTGTACGATTCTTTTGATGGTTGCAATGTTCATATATTCGTGGAGTGTTAGCTCAGTGGTTACCGGTTGTGCCTTTCAATCATAAGGTCCTGGTTCGAGACACTCCAAGATTAATGTATGTCGTCCAGTTATAGAGTTGCTGACAATTGACAATTCATAATCATGGACATTAAAATATGAATCTAAGAGACTGACTTCGGTCAGCTTGCGGCTTTGATAAGCCAATGATGGCTTCTTTGCGAGTTCCTGCTTGCAGGAGGATCTAAAAACACATATATGGTGAAGGTTGCATGTTAATATGCAGCATCAGTGTGTAAGGTCTGTAGCATTGGGTTGCATACAACAAAGCTGACAACACATCCCATCATTGGTGAAGAGTATATTTCGCATTTAAAAGAGTCAGCAAGAATCAACAGGAGAGGAACAGTGATGAGTGGAGGTAATATGCAAAGATTATATATAAATATATATAATCATTGGGAGTCAAAATAGTACTGTAGGCATTATATCTACCTTCGTTTTGAATAGGTAACAAAGCATACATCATTTGACAGCCAATATAAACAATCATAAGATGCAAAGATGAATTACATTTCACTTGACAAGCCTTACACAACCCTAACCTAACCCAACCTAACCCTATCTTGAATAGGTAACAATGAATACATCATTTGACAGCCAATATAAACAATCATAAGATGCAAAGATGAATTGCATTTCACTTGACAAGCCTTACACAACCCTAACCTAACCCAACCTAACCCTACCTTGAATAGGTAACAATGAATACATCATTCGACAGCCAATATAAACAATCATAAGATGCAATGATGAATTGAATTTCACTTGACAAGCCGTACACACCCCCCAGAATGTACAAACCTTCATCAGGTTCGTCAAGTGTTTGCTCGGAAAAATTTGGAACTAGATCCTGTGTAGAAAACCAAAGAGATGTAGGAATTAAAACCAATGAAGCCTAGAGAGAACACATGATAATCTACGTTACTTGAATTTTTTAACATTTTAGGATTTTCTGTCATAGCATAGCGTAGGTATAGAACAGGTTACACTATAAAGCAATATCAAGTTTCATCTAACCAACGATATAAAGAAAAGTTTCTTCAAAATACAACATTAACAAGAATAAAAAATTTGGTCTGTCATTATTACACCAAAATACTGTGAGGAAAATGAGAAGATGCAATAATGTCTTTTTTTCCATTTTATTTTCAGCCAATTAGAAAACAGCTTTGCATTTAGTGCATTGCATCTCCCTGAGTTTCTTTCATATGTTTATTTCTTTTGCAAGATTTCATCAGAAAAACGAACAAGTTCCTTTTGTACATGCTGTGTGTGACTGCAATTAGCAGCATTGACGAAGTAAAATGCATCAAACTTTGCGATTTGTTTTATGGTCAAGGTATGACTTCATTGAGAACCTTCTCAGCTGTAAAGCCATATCCTGTTTGTTGAATCACGTCAAACCTTGAACAAAATCAACGTAGTTGCAGGAGATAATCTATATCTCAGAGTGTCAGATAATTAATTTCTAAATGTCATCCTTCAAAGAAACATTTTCCTTGTTAGCACCTCCAAGCGACCAGTTATACCATCATATATGTGATTTAATTGGCTACTTACATTCAACTCCTGCCTTTCGATCTTGTACATACTATCTCTCCTGCCTTTAGTACTTTCACAGTGCATCTGTAGGACAGAAAAGTGAATCACAATAATACTCTAAGGTCAGAAAATGATTGCAAAATATAACACTTATAACATATATAAAACCTTCCATATGAATTGTACATGTGTCCCCATATTTTTGTATCTCATAGCATAGCTGTGGTCATAAGGCGGTGGTGTAGGCTTATACCAGTATTTTAATGTATATATACGTTTGGTTGATTGGCGTCTATCTTGGCACAGAGTGCTCTATATCCGCTGGACAGAGGGAAGTATAGATGAGAATTAGTTGAGACTTGTGGAACAATTGTAGTTGTTACTCAGACACTCACGCGTTGAGCGATCATCTTGTTGTCTGATGATCACTCAAAGCGTGAAACTCTGAGTAACAACTACTAGTGTTCCACTAGTCTCAACTAGTAACTCTCATCTATATAGCTATATGTAATATCCTATTGCACTCTGCTGCCTGTGGGTTGGTCAGATGATATGACCTCAAAATGGAGGATATATTCACTGACTCATGAGATGATGGTAAGGACATCCATCACTCATGTCATCTTGATTGTGAGATATCATGCAGGTTAGATATTTGTATGTTATTTTTATGTCAATAATCGGAAATGTATATATACACAATAAGTAATTACAATTTCAAGCATTTAATATGAAGCTAGAACACATACACTGTCATTAAGCTGTTTGTAAAGTTGTAACCATATTTATACATGTAAACTCATATATCCCAGTACATGTGTCAAGTGGGTGTTTTTTTTAAAAAGTGTCCTCTCTGAATATTCTCCAAGATATCTAACCTCAATTACTCAGTTATGTTAAAACAATTTTTATCAGGTAATGCAGGAGTGAGTATAAGGCACAGAACTGCCTGTCTGTTTGGCCTTATGCTCTACATCTGGCTGTCCAATCTACTGTCTCTGGCATCTCTTGGAGTTATCTTCTTCATGAAACACATCATAATAGACAACATGGTTCGAATTGAAACTTTATAGTTCACATAGGCCATTCTTTCTTTACAACTGATGTGTGTATGTCTCACTGTCTTCTGTTTAATTCCTTCTACATTCCTCTTTGGTCTCTCCCCTCCCTTAATCTCATTTCAGTTCACCCAAGCCATTCTTTCTTTACAACTGATGTGTGTATGTCTCACTGTCTTCTGTTTAATTCCTTCAACATTCCTCTTTGGTCTCTCCCCTCCCTTGCTCTCATTTCAGTTCAAATAAGCCATTCTTTCTTACAACTGATGTGTGTATGTCTCACTGTCTTCTGTTTAATTCCTTCTACATTCCTCTTTGGTCTCTCCCCTCCCTTAATCTCATTTCAGTTCACATAAGCCATTCTTTCTTTACAACTGATGTGTGTATGTCTTACTGTCTTCTGTTTAATTCCTTCTACATTTCTCTTTGGTCTCTTCCCTCCCTTGCTCTCATTTCAGTTCACATAAGCCATTCTTTCTTTACAACTGATGTGTGTATGTCTTACTGTCTTCTGTTTAATTCCTTCTACATTTCTCTTTGGTCTCTCCCCTCCCTTAATCTCATTTCAGTTCACATAAGCCATTCTTTCTTTACAACTGATGTGTGATGTCTTACTGTCTTCTGTTTAATTCCTTCTACATTCCTCTTTGGTCTCTTCCCTCCCTTGCTCTCATTTCAGTTCCCATAAGCCATTCTTTCTTACAACTGATGTGTGTATGTCTCACTGTCTACTGGTTAATTCCTTCTACATTTCTCTTTGGTCTCTTACCTCCGTTGCTCTCATTTCAGTTCACATAAGCCATTCTTTCTTACAACTGATGTGTATATGTCTTACTGTCTTCTGTTTAATTCCTTCTACATTTCTCTTTGGTCTCTTCCCTCCCTTGCTCTCATTTCAGTTCACATAAGCCATTCTTTCTTACAACTGATGTGTGATGTCTTACTGTCTTCTGTTTAATTCCTTCTACATTCCTCTTTGGTCTCTTCCCTCCCTTGCTCTCATTTCAGTTCCCATAAGCCATTCTTT